>CAOJBK013129300.1:0-19617 GCA_948294925.1 Codiaeum variegatum
ATTGTGTGAGCTGTAATGAGATTGCTCAGACTGTATGCTCTGGTGTTAGCGGCTCTCGGGATCTTTCTGAATTTGGTCTCTATCCCCTTCTTTTTCATTTTCTTCAGCTGCAAATTCGTCTTCTCTATGTACTTAACCATATTAAGATGTTATGCTTTGTAAAGACCTTCGATATGGCCCAATACCAGCTGCGAGTCACTGCATATGTGTAATGTTTCAACATGTAAATGCTCAACCACAAGAGGCTTTAAATGAGGGCTTCATACTCAGCTGTGTTATTCGTAGTTGGGAAATATAACTTTAGGGTGAATTCTATAAGAACTCCCTCTTCATTCTTCAACACCACCCCTACTCCACTTACCTCTTTACCACTATCACTGTCAACAAACAGTTCCCATTTAACCTTTGGGCTCATGGATTCGGGTTTTCCCTGAGGCTCACTGTCTGGTATCTCCTCTGCTGGGAATGAACCTTCTAAAATAAAGTCTGCTAGGGATTGTGCCTTGATAGCTCTTCTGGGCCTATATTCTAGGCCATATACTACCAAATCTATGGTCCAGTAGAGTATCCTTGATAGCTCTTCTAGGCCTATATTTTAGGCCACCACCCCTTGATGCTCCTCTAAACAAACCTTGAATTTCTTGCAAGATAAAACTAAAGCATACACCATCTTCTCGAGGGGGCTATAATTCAATTCTGCCTCCTGTAGCACCTTACTAACGTAATATGCTAGTTTTTAGAGATTTCTCACTTCCTTACCCAGTATCAAACTAACTACATGCTGCAAGGCAAAAAGGTACATTAGGAGCTCTTCGCCTTTTATAGGTCTGCTCAAGACCTGTTCTGATGTGAGGAAGGCTTTTAAATTTTCCATGGACTACTGACAATCTTGCATCTATTAGAAGGTGGCACTCTTTCTAATCTTCTTGAAAAATGGAAGGAACTTCTCACCAGATTTGGACATAAACCTGTTGAGAGCTACTAGCTTGCCTGTTAGCTTTTGGACTTCTTTGACTATCTTGGGAGGATTCATCTCAAGGATGGCATGGACTTTATCTTGGTTTGGCTTGATCCCTCTTGCACTGACTTGATAACTTAGGAACTTGCCTCCATTGATGAAAAAGGCACATTTTTCCAGATTCATCTTCATTCCATAGGCATTCATTATGCCGAACACTTCTTTCAAATCTTATATGTGTTGCTGAAAGCTCATGCTCTTCACTACCATGTCATCCATATAGGCTTCAAGATTTATCCCGAGCTTCTCTCTAAATATGTGGTTGACAAGCCTTTGGTATATAGGTCCAACATTCTTAAGCCTGAATGGCATAGACACGTAGCAGTATGTTCCCTTTTCTATGATGAATGAAGTCTTCTCCTCATTCTCTTCATCCATTTTGATCTGGTGATAGCCTTGCTTAGCATCGAGCAAAGAAAAATAATTGTAACAAGTTGTGGAGTCTACTAACTTATCAATCATAGGCAATGGATAAGAATCTTTTAGGCATGCCTTGTTTAGATTAGTGAAATCCACGCACATACGGTGGCCTCCGCTTGCTTTTTTTACTAACAGCACATTGGCGAGCCAATCTGGGAACTGCAGTTCCTTTATAAAACTAGTTCTGAGTAGCTTATCGACCTCCTCATCAATAATAGCCTACCACTCAGGCTCGAAGCACTTCTTCTTCTTCTGTTTGTTTGGCCAGAAGGCAGGATCCACGTGGAGCTTGTATGTAATCACCTCTAGGCTTATCCCTGGCATATCAATGGAAGTCTAAGCGAATGTTTCAACATTACCAGCCAGAAATTCTTTCCCCTGCTTCTTCTCTTCTAAATTCCATCCAAAATTGATCTGTAGGGTTTAGCCATCATTGGTGACTTCGAAGGGCTCGAACCTTTGAGTAGATTCTCCTTTGGTTTCGGTTAAGACCTCCTGAGGAATTGTCTCCACCAAATTCACCTCCTCAAACTCCAATGAGATAGCCTTCCTCTTCTTCTCAATTGTCAAGGTCATCTTAGGTGATGCAACCCCATAGATGTACAGGTCCGATCCATCAAGAAGGGGAACTATCAATCTGCCTCTTCTGATGCTCACTGAGGCATCTAGATCCCATAGCAACGGTCTTCCCAATAGCACATTATACGCCATGGGCAGCTTCATTACCACCAAGATTGCCATCACTGCTACTGCCTTCGGAGCTCAGCCCACTGTCACAGGCAGTTCGATTGTACCCACTGCCAGGATGATGGCTTTGTTAAAAGTGTGTATTGTCACTTCTAAAGGATGGATTTGTGAGCTGTCGATCCCCATTTGCATGAATGCCTCCTACTGTACTAGGTTTACCGAGCTTCCTGTATCAATAAAGATCCTCCTGGTCCTGAAATTTGCTACCACCATTGAAATAACTATGGCTTTAGCCTTTTTAGTAGCTTTGCTAAATGAACTAGTTGTGGGCTGCTTCGAGCCGTTGAAATAAACAAATTCTGATGGCTCATGAGCTCGAGCCATTTGTTTCTCCTTCCTTCGACTGAGAGGGACCTCTTTCGGACCTCTTGTAAAGCATAGAATATCTCTAGCCACTCCATCTTTGATTGGCACTACTTACGGTGGGTTCCCTGTCCCTATTCTATCAGTCCTCTTGACATAATTATTGAGATATCCCTGCTTTATGAGCCTTTCAATATCCTCCAGGAGGGAGTGATAGTTGTTGGTGGTATGCTCATGAGTGTTGTGAAATTCACACCACAAGGATCTATCTCACTTAGCAGGATCTTTCATAATGGGTCTGGGCCTCTTCCAGATGTCCTTGTCTTGAAAAACTGCAAAGACGACCTCTGGTTTGGCATTTAGTGGTGTAAGTTTGGAGGGATCAAACATTTCCCTTCTATGTGGTTAGATATGACTTGGCTAGGGATTTAGTCTGTTAGGGATTCCTCCACCCTTTGCTGCTAGTTCCTCTTTCCTGGCTTCCTTCTAGGACAAGCTTCCCTCTTCCGGCTTTCTTCTCTTGAAAAACATGCTGTCCCTAAAAGCATCATCTTGCTTGATATATTCTTCGGCAATTGCCATGGCTTCGTTTAAGGTCCTAGGTGAACTCTAGACCAAATCTTTGAAGTAGTCTTGATGGCTGGTGCACTTTTACAAGGCTTCGATTGCTCAAGGCTCGTCGATATCCGTCACCTTCAATGTCTCTCTATTGAAATGAGCAATGAAGTCTCTGAGTGACTCATCCGAACCCTACTCCACCTGCTTCAAGGCTCAGGTTGGTGTTGGTATGGGGATACTAGCTGAAAATCTCTTAACAAATAAGTTCACCAGATTCCAAAATGAATCTATGCTACCCTCTGGAACACTATCATAAAATTTCACTGCGACCCCTAAGGTACCTATGAAAGCTCAGGAAAGCGCCTCATCCCTGGTGGTTTGCAACTCCACCAAGTTTTTGTATTCCAAGACATGTGCTTTAGGATCTTGGCTGCCATCATACTTGTCTATCCGAGGCTACTTGAATTTTCAAGCATTTGAAACTCTCTATGCTCTTGTAAAATGGAGATCTAAGGTGAAGAGAAAAGTTTATCCTTCTGTCTGGTTTGGGGCCTGCCATCTCCTCCACATATCTCCTAACCTCTTCTCTTAGTGTCACTCTGGACCCATGATGGCTTGAGGCCTCTAGATCGTCTCTCTTGGGGTTTCCATGCCTACTTGCATGTTCACATTTTTGTTCTGAACCCCTGTGGGACTGGCTCCTTTGATCCTTCTCCCTTCTACTGGTAGCAAACCTGTCTCCTACTGCCTCTCTCTCATCTACCTATCGTCTTTCACTCCTTTATTCAACCCTTTCTTCCCTTATTGGTGCTTCTGGCACTGATATGCTCTTGTCCCTTTCTCCTGTAAGTCTATCTGGTAAGGCTCCTGCTACATCAGTAGGGGTATTGACATTCAATCATTGGTTCACTGCTGGAGAGTTGTTATCAACCCTAGTAGGTGGGTTAGGTCTTTGACTTACTGGAAGTGATGGAAGTAAGGGAACAAGGTTGGTAATCAAGATTTGCAGTGCGGCTACCAAATCTGGAGTTGATTGAGGCTGTATGGGTTGTGAAACTGGTGTGGAAGGACTTGGCATCTGAGGTTGTCCCATGAAACTTTGGAGGGTTTGCAAGGAAGCGGCTAAATTACTCAAAGCTGCTACTGGATTTTGGTGTGTTGGAGGTGTGTTTGGTGTTGGATTTGTGTTAGTGGGAGGAGGACTATCCTCCACTAAGTGGGTTTCATCATGGGTTTGCTCCATCGTAAGAGCTTTAACTGTTATAAAGGCTTTGAAACATTCTGGGAAGGAAGTTCTATATCGCTTCCCACAAATGGCATCAAATAGTGCGTGTGGATTGGTCACACCGCTGGATGATGATTGCTTTGGTCGAGTTAGAATAACCTACACAGAGAAAACAAAGGTCAGGGGTGGCCGGACGTGGTGTCCGGCGATAACCCTCCGATGCTCAAGTCAAAAATAGGTTTTAGTGAAGAAGCTCTCAAGAATGGAACTTAGTTTAGGGTTTTAGGTTGCATGTAAGCATTACCTCGTTTGAGTTGTTGAGAGTTGTATTTATAGGGTGGAAACCCTGTTGAAGAGGACACGTGTTTGCTCCGTATATTTTGCAGTGTACCTCTCATGGGGCTAGTGACATCTGTCTCATGTGGGCCCGAACCACCGAAAGCCAAATGAGATAAATCCTGTTGAGTGTCTGGGGTTCGGATAGGCCTAGGGTGCCTTAGGGTTTGGCCAGATTATAAGTAGATGGTTGGGGCTGAACTAAGCCAATGTTGAGCAATATCAATCTATGTTTAATTGACTTGATAATGCTAGGTTTGTGGGAAATTAGATTACACAAAAAAAAAATTCCTTTGTTTTATTTATTTTGGTGCTTTACATATTGGGTACATATCTGTTGAGTTTTGAAGGAATTGTGGTACTTACTGTGAAAAACATCGCTTTTCTTTTTCATGGCATTTTTCTTCACAGTTTTATAAGTTTTTTGAGCTTTGGGTACACTTATAATCTATTCTATAAAGCAGCTATGGTTGGGAAAATATATTTTGCTAAAGTCATTGTTCTCCAACAAATGAATTGTGGACAAGAATTGGTTGAATTTATTGATTTCTAAATTTCTGTTACAAGGATGGATTCTATTTTTATTTATTGAATTTCTTTGCTGAAATTTGGCGCTGAAATTTCTTTGCTAGAACTTGTAATGATGTTAATGTATATATAGTAGAGCTCTTCTTGTTTCTCAATGGTTAAAGTTTTGTATCTTTCTTAAATTAATTGATTTTTTCAAGTTATTTAGTGTTTTAAACAACTTGAAATGATGGGATTGGTTGAATTGAAATTTCTTTGGTTGTTTTAAACGACAAAGAATAAGTGTCAGATTATTTACTAAAATCATGAATTTTTTTTTAAATTTCAAAGGCATAGAGTTGGGATTCTTGTGTTTGCAATTTAAAGGGAAAAAAAATGAGAAAAAAGACTAAATCATGAATTTGATTTAATTTTTTGGTATTCTTCAAAAAGTTTCTATATTATGGAATTGGGATTCTTGGTAATTTATTATTATTGTCCTATTGCATTGGCAATACTGTGTTGAAACCATAAATATTCTTTGTCAAATTGCTTCATGTTTGGTGAATTGCCAAATTGTTCCCTACTATTAGTTTGGTTCATTCCGAAATATTGGTTCATTGGAGTAAATATTTTAGGTAACGTTGATTTAGAATCATTAGGAAATATTGATTCATTGGAGAGTGATATTGATTCAAGCAATGCTTTTGGTATTGATCCACAACTCATATTGAGAGATAAAAGTAACTCATATTGAGAGATAAAAGTAACGATGATGAAAATCAAATATAAGAACATAATATTTGATTTTTTTATTTTATTTTAAAAATAAACTAAATATTATATTTAAGTTTGTATTGGAATCTTGTTTTTTTATGATCTTATATTGAATTGGACTTTATAATTTACTATATATATATATATATATATAATCTTATTTTAATTTAATGGTTCGACCCCAGTCAAACCTCTGACCCATGACCCTCTGCCTTTATTGGTTCAAAGGCCGTTCCGGATCTAAAAACCTTGGTGGGAACTCACTAGTTTTAAAACCAGTAGCTGTAGAAATGTCACGTCTAGCAGATTCATTCACACTAGCAAGATACATGGCAGACTTTTGTTTATTCACCTCCAAACCAAAAGCTTGAGGTAAGTGAGAAAATGACTTCAACATAGTAAGAATTACATCCCTCCTACCTTTACAAAGAAGAAGTAGGTCATCAGCAAAGCACAAACTCACTATACTCAAAGATTTACACATAAGATGGAACCTAAAGTCAAGGGACTGGGCCATAAGAAGTAGAGTTCTTGTGAGGTACTCCATAACAAGCACAAAGAGCAGAGGGGACATACGATCCCCCTGCCTGAGACCCTTAGCACTAACAAATTCTCCATATATGCCTCCATTCAAAGTAAGTTTATAGGACATTGATGTAAGACAATGTAGAATCCATTGCCTGAATTGTTAAGGAAATCCAAATTTAACCAACAAACATTGCAGAAAATCCCAAGCCACAGTGTCATAAGCCTTCTTCAAATTAATCTTTAATATACATCTAGGAGATACTGACTTCCTACCATACTGCCTAATTAAATCCTACAAATTCATCACATTATAAACGCCAACTCTACCTGCCACAAATGAACCTTGATTTCCTTTCACCAATAAGCAAAATCCTTCAACCTCATACAAATTAAATTAGCTATCACTTTAAAAAATGTAGAACAACAGGCTATAAGCCTAAATTCACTAGGATGAGTAGCATTCTCATTCTTAGGAATAAAGTTAATAATGTAAAAGTCATTGACCTAGGAAGAACACCAATTTTGAAAAATTCATTTACAGCTTCCACAAATTCAGATCCCACAAAAGACCATGAGGCTTTAAAGAAACTGTTACTATATCCATCAGGCCTAGGGCTTTTATTTATAGGAATAGAAAATAAAGCTTGTTTCACTTCTTCCTTCTGAAAAGGCTTAAGCAAACTAAGTTGCTGCTCTATAGTCAAAACATGCCCCATATACATAATCTCATCTTCCACCTCAACAGTAGATTCATTTCCAGTCCTAATAGTACCTTTAGAAAATTTTTGAAAGCATTCACTGGTTAAGACAGGATTAGTAAGCAGTTTACCCTCATTATCCATAGCCACAATCACCTTATTCCTCTTCTGTATGCCTTTAATAGAATTATGGAAAAAGTTATATTGGCATCCCCAAACTAAATTCATTCAACTTTCGATTTCTACACTAGATAAGATAAATATTCTTGAGCCTTACTTAGATACTCCTGTAATGTCACTTGCTCCTCCTTTCTTTTATTGTCATCCCTAAGATTTAGCATAGCTTCATTCTGGGCTGATAATAATTAATTTTAAGCCACCTCATACTGCTTCTGAACACTAAAAAATGCATATCTATTTGACTTGGGTAATGGACCCTTGAGCAAAATCAATCTCTTACAAAACCTATGCAAAGCAGAACCTTACAGCCTCATATCCCACACTCTATGAACAATCTCCTTAAAAGAACGTTAAAAATTCAAAATAGCTCCTAGGCTTAACAATAGACATGTCAAACTTAAGAAGTAAAGCACAGTGATAAGATAAGTCCTTAGGATATAAAACAACCTCCATATTCTCAAACGTATAAGTAAACTCAGTAGTTACCAAGACCTTATCAATTTTGGACATGATACAGCTAGTACCAATTCTCATATTCTACCATTTGTACTAACCACCATTTGCAGTTAGTTCCTTAAAGGCACATTGCTCCATATTAGCCCTAAAATTAGCAATCTCATTCTCAATTACTATATTCACCACCCCCACCCCCCCCCCCCCCCCCATCTATCATCCACATTCAACATACAATTGAAATCCCCAAATATCATTATAGGTTGTTGCTTATCAAACTTCCTAATCTCAATTCATAATTGATGCCTCTCAGCCATAATGTGAAGTCCATAAACATTAATAACCAAAACCTTAGTCCCAATAACCCTGTTAGTGACCCATCATACTATATATTAAATTGCTTGACATGCAACCTCTACTAAAAACATATCAGGCTTCCAAAGCATTAAAATTCTACCCTTCTCACTACAACCCAAATTATGTGCAGAGGCCCAGTCACCAAAATTCCTCTGCAATATTTCATCAGATTTATGTCACTTAACTTTAAACTCTAAGACTACAATATAACCTACCTTATACTTACAAGCAAAATTCCTAACCATCTTTTGCTTTATTTGGCCATTAAGGCCTTTAATATTCCAACTAGCCTAATTAACCCAATCCATCATCCTTATCTAAGTCAACAAAGTCATTAAACAGTCCCACCCTCTTTCCTCCACCCATTTGAGTCCTAGTAACCACCTTACCTCTACTAAACCCTTTCTCAACATTCTTCCACCCTTCATCAACACATACAATAATAACTTTTCCCCTATCAACCTTACTACTCCTTATCACAACACTATTTTGTCCATTACCCATTTGTTTCCCTAGCAAAGGACTTTCACCAATCTCAACAGGGATCTTCTCTACCATCTTATGTGTTATATCAATATTATAAGCACCCGTATGTTGTTCTTTATATCTTTTTCACTCCTTAGACCCATGCCTAAAACTCTTACAATGACCACATTTTAGAGGTTTCCCCTCAAACTCCACCACCTAAGTCACGAAGTCTCCTTTCTCATTTTCAAAATAAACATTCTCTGGCAATGACTTTTGGATGTCAAAATCCACCAACACTTTAGCAAACTTGATGAATCTCTTCTCAAGCATTACCTTATCTGTCATGATTGGAATCCCTAAGAGACTAATAATCTTACTTAAAGAAGACATTCCCCATTATTTCAAATCCAAATACTTGAACCTTACCCAAAATGGGACAGAAGAGACACCCACACTCAAACTATCATAATTCTTAACCCAAGGTCTCACAATTACTGGTTTCCTATCAAAATGAAAAAACTCATATTTTAAAACATCATCCCTTCCCTGCAAAGAATTAAATCTTATTGTAGTAATCCCATTCTTTACCCATATCACCTTATCAATTCCAAACCTACCTTAAACTCTCTTTATGAATCATTCAAAAACCTTACCAGGGGATCAAGCCCCAAGAACATAGCAAATAATAGTCGTCTTCCAAAATTGAATCTTACACTAAACATCCTTGGTACTAATTTTATCCACAGGATTAAGGCCTTGAAAACCATCGAAGACATATTCCAACTTACCACCAGCATTAGGAAGTTTGGAAACATCAAATTTAAGGCAATATTCACCTTCCCAATCCTTCTTTGTCCTCCACAACAACCTCTGATTGCCCATGTTTACTTGTTACAAGTATATATTTATAAGATAACAATTTAAAATAAGATAAATAAATAAAAATAACATAATCATTGTAAATAATTAGGATAATTTATTAGTAAGGTCATTAAACTTTACTGTTTATTTTAATTTGGTCAATAACCATATAGGATGACGTGGATGGCTAAATAGACAAGTATAACGGTGTGGCATGACACGTCAGCAAATCGATGGGAATATTAGTCCAGTGGTGGTTAATGATTGTACATTGAAATAATTTTCAAAGTTTGGTGACTTTTCTAAAACAAAAAAATGGTTAGTGACCAAATTGAAATAATTAGTAAAGTTTAGTGATCTCTAAAGCAATTTATCCATTTTCTAAATTATGAACATATAATAATAAAATCTACTGCAACAGATAGAGTGGAAAGGTTTTGTGTATTTGATATCTTTTGTAAATGATGTTATATCAGTATATATTTACAACTATAAGATAAGATAAGACATTTAAATATAAAATACAAATTCAAAAGCTACAACTAAACTATTACTATTAACACCCCCTTCCCACCCCACCCCACCACCCCCTCCCTTCCTTCAAGAAGATGGAGAAGGAGTGTGTAGCTGAAGCTTGGTGACAAGATGATTAAAGGCACGAGTTCCCAATGGCTTGGTGTGAGGCCCCATCCGAACCTAGGCAGCCACTAGTGCACCTCTGAATTTTTAGAGTGGAGAAACCGACCGTGGGGAATCAGATTACGCATAGCCTTGTGGTTTCATCAAATCTCACTTTTGGTGAACTCCTTATGAGTCTGTTGGGTGCAAAGTGTGAATGTGTAAGTCGCCACTTAATTTTTAGAAAAGCATTTATTTCCAATCTAATTAAGAAACCTAATCAACTCCTTTTTCTTAAAAATTGAACCTAATCAACTCCATTTTTTAAAATTGATGTTTTGTCCAATTTTTAAGAAAAGGAGAACCTCAAACCAAATAGTGGATCTGAGGACTCGTAATTGATAAAAAGATTTATTTTAGAAAATAAGTTTATTTTCTAAAAAAATTTGGCTTAAAAAAACTTATATGGTTTTGGTTGAAAAGTTATTTCATGTATGCCTGGCATACCAAAATGGTGCATGAACAGGATATATCATACAAGAATGATGCTTGAATAGTTTATATGATATGGATGACAATTATAATGGGAAACCGATAAAAATTATTAAAAAAATATAAACAAGGATCCTTCATCTGGCCCTGAATCTAGAGAAGGAATACATCCCCAAAATAGATCAGAAATAAAAATAATTACATCAAAAATAACAAAAGAATATAAGGGGATTCTTTCTCCAACCTGAAAGGTCTAAGATAGGTACACATTCCTCAATGACATACAAAAAAATAGAAATACAACTCAATGAAAATGAAAATTAAGGAGAATGTAAAAACAAAATAAAGTAAAAATAACTTTAGAGTTGAAAACTTAGAATAGCTTACCGGTGTATCCTTTTGAATGGGAATCAAACCCCACGCTGCTCTCCCTTCTCGAGAAAGGTTAGGGTTGTTTCGAAAAATAGTGGGTTGGTGGTTGTGTCTTCAGAAGATAATTCATTTTAATTCTTGAAAGAAACAACCGAATAAGTCATTAATTAATTTAGGTTTTGATTAATAAAAATAAATTTGAATGTTACTAAATTGCATAAGTCAAGTTTTAGGGCTTAAATTCAAAACCACATTGAATACTTTACCATTTGATTGTATTACCTTTGGCTTTCAGGACTTCAAAAGTAGTGCCTCGAACCGGAATGGATCTATGTTATGCTCATAGAGGACTATCGGATAGGTGAGTTCAGAGATGCTTTGGAATTCTGATATGAATTTGGACTGTAGCTCGTATATTTTTAGTATTTTTTCAGGATTTTGGCATAATTTCGGCATTGAAAAGCTTTCTCAAAGGTGTTTTGGCAGAGGTTCGACTTCAAAAACTTGTCTGAAAAAGTGACCTAGAAGTCCTATTTATGGAGAAACTGATCCAGAAAAGTCAGCAAACCAGGCTCGAGCGCTAGCCTCTAGCTCATACGCCTAGGCCTTGGCTCATGTGCTAGGGCTTTAGCTCATCTAATTGAGACTTGGCTCATGTGCCAGGCCTCTAGCTCATGTGCATGTGCTTTGGCTCATGCACTTAGGCCTTGGTTCATGGGCTTGGTTCGCTGCTTCCGGTCCAATCTGATTCAGTTTGATTTTTTGGGTTTTCTAGATTCATTTTAGGTCTGATTTGACCGCAGTATGAGTCTATAGGCTTATATTGATGGGATAGTTTCAATGGTGTAAAAAAATGGGAATTTCCTTGAAAATGTGTCCTAACATGGAGAATTTTCCATGTAAACCTTACAATTTGAAATTTTCATTTGTTATGTACCTAAACCTTTAAGTCTAGTTGAGAGTCATGAGATAACTGGTGATTTTGGAGGTGAAAATTGAGGGTTCATACTTGGTACATATCTTTAATTTGATCACCTGAAGAGATGAAAAAAAAATTGTGACATTGCCTTTAGCAAGTTGTTCACAAACAAAGCAAAAATCTAATTCGATGTGCTTTGTACATGCATGGAATACTAGATTTTGAGTAAGATACATAGCACTAAGATTATCACACCATAGTAATGTAGAGCAGTAGATAAAATATCAATTTCCTTGAGTAAGGAATGAATCCATAAAAACTCTGCAATTGTATTCGCAATTTCCTTATATTCACCTTCAATAGAAGAATGAGCCATTGTATCTTATTTCTTTATAGTCCATGAAATAATTAATGAACCCAAATAGATGGCATAACCACTAGTTGAGCGGTGACCATCTGGATAACTACTCCAGTGACTATCCGAAAAAACATTATAGTTGAAAATTCACTTTTCTATCAACGAAAAGTGAATAATCCAATGTTGCTTAATAAAACAAAGTAAATGTTTAATTGTCCAATGTTAATCACTTAGATTGTGTATATATTGACATATCTTATTAAAAGAAAAAGCAATATATGTTCTGGTCATATAGTAGTGTATTGAAGGGCACCCACTACTTGTCTATTCAGTTTATCATTAGCAAATAAAGGACCTATATCTCGATGTAAAATAAAAGTGGTAGCCATAGGAGTGTGACAACCTTTTAATTCTCCATACCCATTTTTACTAATAAATCATTTAGATATTTCATTTAAGAAATACCATTAGCTTCATTACTAACCTTAATGCCAAGAAAAAATTGCAGTGCACCAATATCACATACTGGAAATTCAGCTTGTATAGACTTAATAAAATAATTAATTAATTGAGAGTAAGAACATGTGACAATGATGTCATCAACATGTACTAATACTAGTGGAGAATATGATTTAGAATGCATAAGAAACAAAGAGGAATCTGCTTTTGAAGCTTGAAAACCATATGATAAAAGGTCTTTTCTAAACTTTTGAAACTAGGAAAAGGGCACCTATTTTAGCCCTTATAGTGAACATTGTAATAGACAAACATGATTAGGATTATTGATGTCTACTAATCCTAGTGGCTGCTCCATACATGATTAGGATTATTAATGTTTACTAATCCTAGTGGCTACTCCATAAACACCAAATTTGTCAAAAAAAATATAGAGAAAAGCATTAGAGACATCAAGTTGATGAAGAGAACAAAGTTTCATTACAGCAATACTAATCACAGTGCAAATTGTCATCGACTTAACTACTAGGAAAAAAGTTTCACTGTAATCTATTGCACAATGTTGATTGTAGCCCTTTACAAGAAAACGGGCATTATATAAAGAAATGTTGCCATTAAAATGTCTTTTAATGCGAAAACTCATTTATTTCTCATAATATTTTTATCTTTTGGTCTTGGAACTAAGCATAATGTACTAATTTAAAGTAAAGCATTGTATTCTTGCTGCATAGCCTCCTTCTAGACTCTATATCTGTTATCTTGAGGAAAACTAAAAGGCTCAATTTTGGTGTGGTTTATAGAAGGAATATGAAGAATAGAATTATTTTTATTTTTTGTGGAAGAACGATCAAGTGTGGATTTAGAAGGAAGAGAAAGATTTGATTGGGTGAGCTAATTTTTTTTAAAATCGTGTGATTTAAGAGAAAAGGTTTCAGATAGAAATAATTTAGGCAGTGTAGGTATTGGTTCTATGATATTAAGTATTTCAATTAAGGATTTAAATTTAAGTGGAGGAGTTGAACTAGATAAGGATTGAGAAGAATTAGAATTTGTTATATGTGTATCAAGTAGTTGAATTAGACTAGAAGATAAAGTTGGAGAAAAAGAAGAGTTTGAATTATTAAAATTAGCTATAGAAAAGATTGGATTAGCAGTAGATAAGGAGTTTAAATTAATAGAAGATGAAAAAGAAGATGTACATATATGTGCATAGATAGATGTTGTGTCTGGATTGAGACAAATTGTGAGCCAATGTGAAGACATAACTAGAGGATTGGAAACTATAGAATTTTTAGAATGAGTACCATTTTTTAAAGGAAATTATTTTCATCAAATTTAACATGTCGAGCAATAAAAATATGACCACTACTTGGATCAAGACATCGATGACCATGATGAGAAGGTGAAATACCAAAATACACACACTGTTTGCTATGAAATTCAAACTTATGCTGATTGTAAGGCCTTAAAAGTGATAAATAAGCAACCAAAAACCTTTAAAAATTTATAATCTTAAGTTTTAGTAAGCAATTACTTGTATAGAAAATTATTATTAATGGTATTAGATAGCTTCCATTAATTAGAAAAACACTAGTATCGTGTAAGATCAAAACTTGAAAGGAAAAGAGGAAAGGGAAAGTAAAGTGAGAGTGGTGTCTATAATATGTCAGATTTTACATTCAACTATTCCATTCTATTCATATGTATATGGATAAGTAATAGGATAGAGAATTCCCTAAGACTGGAAAATTTTGTTCAATTTCTAAAAGGCTAGAGGCATAAAATCCTCCCTCAACATGGCACCAAAACTCATTATCCCCCCTAATCTTTTTGGGTATCTAATTTCCCCCCTATAGTTGTCATGAAAAGTTATTTTTCCCCCCTATACTTGTTATTTTTGTTACTATATACCCCTTTAGACGTGTTAAATTACACACTTGCCATTGTGCCTTGAGGGGGTATATTGTAACAAAACTACAAAATATAAGGGGTAAAATGCATGTTCATCATAAGTATAGGGAGCAAATTGGATACCTAAAAAGATTAGGAGGGAAAATGAGTTTCGATACCAAGTTAAAGGGAATTTCATCCATTTTGCCTTTCCCAAATTCACCTCCCCAACTAGAGTAAAATGCCTTAATAGAACAATAAAATAGGTCTTTAACAAGTGCATGAAAATTAAGAAAAATATCATAAACCTCACTTTTATTTTTCATAAAAAAGACGCAAGTGAAACTAATAAATTCATTAATAAACAATACAAAATATTGAAAACCAAAATTAGACAATACTAGTGAAGGCCTCCATACATCATAATAAATAATATCAAAAGGTTGGGTACTTTTGTGTTTTACCAATGCTAAAGGAATTTTAGCCAACTGTGCTTGATAACCTGAAGAGCACTTTGATTTTATAGTATCTGGAACAGATGAGAGACCATTTTGAGAAATAATTTTTCAAACTATTTGTGCATTCAGATGACCAACCAGAGTGCCAAAGAGAAAAAGAAATTGCATCAGCTAACAAAGCATCAAAAGGTTTATGAATAGGAAATTTGTATAGTCCATGGTAAGCCACACCTTGCAAGAGCTCCCTCCGTGTCTGATGCTCCTTCATTAAAAAATAAGAAGGCCCAAATTCCAAAAAGCATGCATTATCAGTACAAAAATTTCTGAACTTAAATTAAAGGAATTTTAATTGAAGGCACATGTAAAGAATTTCGAATACCAAAATTTTTAGTGGGCGAAGGGATAAAAGAGATACTGGTATTGTTTATGGGTAAGTTTTTCCCATTACCAACAGTTAGAGAGTCACCACCTGAAAATGGTTAAGGCATATGAATTGCAGAAATATCTAATGTAATATCAGTATTTGCTCTTGTGTCTGCTACCCACAGTTGAAGAAAAGGCAAACCAAAGTTGAAAAATCTGATGGTGTATGGTAGTGGGAGGTTCCATATGCAATATTATCTTAGAGAGGAGCAGCTAGTTGACGAAAATTCCGATATTGTCATCGACAAATACTGAAAGTATGATTGGTATAACCACATATCTAACATTGGTTCCTTCTTTTATTATTATTTCATGATGGGTGAATTTTTGTATGATTTGAAGAGCAAGGTTTATTGAATGATAAAGTTCGAGCCTGTAGTGTCGACATGGATAGAGTGGGTAGCAATGAAGGCTTATAAACAACATTTTCCATTGGTGATTCTTTTTGGCTTTTGATTAATATCTTATGAGAAATAAATTAAGCAAAATGATCAATGAAGCTAACTGTTGTTGGACTCATATCCAAACTAGAAATCATTCTATGAAATTTCTTATTTGTGTTTCAATAAATAATAGCATTGAACTTTGATGGAGTGAGAGTTCTACTTACAGCAACAAGTTGATCAGCCAATGGCTTTACTTTTTGAAGATATTGAGAAATGGGCATATCATTTTATTTGAGTTCTTGATGCTGAATATTAAGTTGCAATTCCTTTTTTTGAGAAATAGCACCAAAGGTATTTTCTAAAGCTGACCATATAGTTTATGTAGGCGTTAAACCAGTTATATAAGGAAAGGTTTCTTCAGTGAGGCTAGAGAGAATCCAACAGAAAATAAGTTGGCCTTTTTGAAACTAGGTTTGAAATGCAAGATTAGGAATTACAATAGGTGGATTTTCAGTTCTTATTATTATTTTTAGAGGTACTGGTGTATTTCTATTGATGTATCCAATTAGATTTTGAGAATTTAAAAGAGGAATTATTTTATTTTCCAAGCCAAATAATTATAAGAATTCAATTTGATTAAAAAGGAGATATGGGAAGAGATAGGAGTTATTGAAGAGAAAGCAGTTGTTGAAATGATTTGGTTGTTGGCTGCCATGGTTGGCTTTGATACCATGTAAAATCTACTGCAACAGATAGAGTGGAAAGGTTTTGTGTAGTTAATATCTTTTATGAATGTTGTTACATCAATATATATCAATATATATATAGGGTTGGGGTCTAATGAGTCCAAATAAATTAATATCAACCATTTATTTTTAAAAATGAGTACATAATCTAATTATTGTAATTAAATATAAAAAATAATTAACTCTCAGCTCAAAATTCTCCGACATGTGTCTTCAAGCTAATACATTCTTCTCCAACTTAAAATTTTCAACTCTTAGCTGAATATGTGTCTTCAAGCTCAAAATAAAATTACGTAACCCGTAATTTAATACTTGAAGGAGGGAATAAAATTGTATGGGTTCTACAGGAAAAAGCATGAAAGAATGGAATGTGATGTAACATTTAAAATGAAGTGTGCCAGTAAAAATAAAATTGAAAATGTGAGGAAATGGCTTTTAGATTCACATGGTGCTATTTTTTTTCCTAGCCAAATTGGATTCTATCACACAAACTCTTCTAAATTAGCATTTTAGATTAAAAATTAGTTTCCTTTCAAATTCTTTCAACTCACCATCTCATTTTTTTTTTGTACATATCCTTTTGATAAACATAGACCAATAATGAGTTTTAAAAAATAGATCTATAGTGCATGTGAAATTAATATTTACAACTATTTTTTAAAAAATTTCTTTATTTTAATTAATTATTTTTTCAAGTATTATTTTTGTTAAGGATTAATGGGATGCTAATGTTACAGCACGTTAATGCTCTCAAAATCTGACTTTAATGATATCAGGATCTCACTTTAATATTTTCATAATCTTACTTTAAGTTTTTCATTATCAATTCAGTTTTCTTCTATTATGGCATTTTTGAAAACTTTTTGTCATCAATGGTTGGCTTTGCCTTTTACACTTAAGCTTGGAAATTGGGTTGATTAATGATTGAGTAATGTGCAATGTTTATTTTTTAACTTCATTTTGTTTGAATAACATTTATATATTCAGGACACAACACTTAAATAAGATCTCAATTTAACATACTCTATAAAATACTTCAAGTTTTTCTCTAGCACTTCTGTTTTCTTGAAAATAACACTTTAATGCTCTACAAAACCTTACTTTAGTGTTCCCACAACCATACTTTAATTTTTCAATAAAAATAATACATTTTGGGTTGATTAATGATTGAGTAATGTGCAATGTTTATTTTTTAACTTCATTTTGTTTAAATAACATTTATATATTCAGGACACAACACTTTAACAATATCTCAATTTAACATACTCTATAAAATACTTCAAGTTTTTCTCTAGCACTTCTGTTTTCTTGAAAATAACACTTTAATGCTCTCCAAAACCTTACTTTAGTGTTCCCACAACCATTCTTTAATTTTTCAATAAAAATAATACATTTTTTGCAAGTAACTTCGATTGTTGAAATAACACTTTAGCCTCTTAAAACCTTACTTTAATATAATCAAAACCTTACTTTAAGTCTTCAACAATAACATTTCAATTGTTTTTGAAACAACACTTTAATTTTCTCAAAACATTACTTTGATATAATCAAAACATAACTTTAAAATTTTTTATAATAAAACTTTATTTTTTAAAAATATTCTTGTATTTTATACTCTCTAAACTTTACTCTTTTGAAACAACACTTTAATTATCACAACACCTCACTTTAATATTCTCGAATTCTTACTTTATGTTTTAAAAAAGAATATTACAGTTTTATAAGCAACTTTTCTCTTTTATCAAACAAATATTAATTCTATCAAAACCTCACTTTCATATTCTAAAAATATTACTTTAATATTCCATAAAACTTTAATTTTTTTTAAACATTAATTTAATATTCAGAAAATGAAACTTTAATACTCTCAAAACCTTACTTTAACTTTCTCTATAACACTTCACTTTAACCTTTCTTAAATTTTCACTTTTATTAATTCATATAAATATTATTTTATTAGAGGCATATATGAAATCATTTTGGTTCATCATCATATTTTTTCAAAAATAATTGGAACATCATACTTTAATCAAATTAAATTGAAGAAATAACAATAATAATAATAATTTATTATATAGTCTTTAAAAAATAATTTATTATAGTAAGATTGATTCATCACCATTTATGAAAAATGTCAATGGACTAAAAATAAATAAATTAATTGTTTAATGGCATAAATTGCTAGTGAAAAATTTTTAGAAAAAAAAAATTGCTGATGGAAAATTATTTGTTATAAAGATGAGAAAATCAAAAGTTAAAGAAGATGAGAAGAGAAAGTTATAATAATATGTGATTTGATAGTGAGATAGAGTCTCGTAAAATGAAGATGCTATATTGCTTTGTTAAAGAAGAACAAGGGACACTTTGCAAAAAAAAAAGAACAATGGACAACAGTAAGTTAGAGCAATATTTTCATTTAAACTTTAAAAAGGCTTAAAAATCAGAATTTTCTACTAGCTTCATTCAACTATCAACAAGAAGAAAAAAAAAAAAAAGGTAAATGCCAATAAAGTGAAAATTAGAAAGAAAAAAAAAACATAAGATTTCACACCTTGTTTTGAGAAATGCAATAATTTTTTTTTTCATTTTTTGCTTTTTATTTCTAATTTGTCTTTTGTTTCTTCTTTTATTGAATTTTTAGTAAAAAAGTGGGTTATGGGTCTTTGAGTTTTAAAGTGATTAGAGATCTAATTCTAATTTTAACATATGAAGTGGTTGAATTGAAAAATTCTATCAATTCAATATTGATTCACTCTATTCAACCAAGATTCATCACCAATTTTGATTCGAATCTATTTATATGAGTTGATACATCATCCTTCTTGCATTACTGGAATGAAGAAAGAAGATTTGATGTTGAAATTGAAAGTTGTACTGTTGTCTTCCATTTATTCTATGAAATTCCATTTCTCTAAAAATAACTACAAACTTTGCTAAAATTACAATGATGCCATTAATGAAATAATCACATGCGTTTTTTTTAACTCTTCCAATCAATTACAGTTCTTAGATCAAGTTTAATAGATGGTTCGATTTCATTTAATAGTACTTATTTTGTACTCA
>CAOJBK013129380.1:0-15117 GCA_948294925.1 Codiaeum variegatum
ATCTCTGCTGGTTTTACACACTCGCTCAAGGTTCAGAGTAAAGTAATATCTCTAATTTGTGCTTTTACTGCCTAAGTGATTATGGTTTAATTGCATAACAGAACAAATATATAGAATTCCTTTTTTAACTTATTTAAGTGAAATCTTTGTTATCGTCCTTTGATGGACGCATTGCTTAATTACTTATTAAACATTGAGATGGATAATTAAATGGAAGATGAAAAAATTTATTACTATATCTTATTAATTAATTAATTTAACATCCATTTGATAAGTACTGTCAGTGCTTCTTGCCACAGCTGGAGCTATCATGTCTGTAAAATCCTTTGAAAATTCATTTGCTAATAACAATCGGAGGATAGGTCTGGCTCTACGGTGCCATTTGGGTTCAACCATTATCTGAGGTGTAAGTTGGTCAAGTTGAAAATCTCCTATTACAAGTACTGGAGATTATTGCTCAGAAAGGAGGCGACATAGCTGTAGGACTTCAAGAATGGCGAGCACAACGTCATGTGCAGCATGCACCTCCAACAGACCCTACTGCTGCCGCTGATACATCACCCTCTGCCCCGGCCCCTGTAGTACCCTCCGAGCCACCATCCTCGTCTCATAGCCTGCTATCTGTCGATTCCAGTGACGAGACTCGAGATTGTAATGACTAAATTTAGATTTTTATAATAAATTTGAATATTGTATTATAATTTATTTAATATAAAATTTATTCATAATTGATTTTTTAAATATAATGTTTATATAAATTTTATTATTTATTTATATTATTTTTATTATTAACATAGTTATTAGTGACGTAAATATTATATAAAATATTCATTATTTGTTACATCATTAATGTTTCATTTTTTTTGTCAGAAAATTAGTGTCGGAATTTTTTTGTCATAAATGCATTTTTTCGTCGCTAATGTGTTGTTATTTAAGAAAATATTACTGACCCATTAATATATATTACTGACGCAAAAAATTGGGTCAGTAAATTACTGACGTAATTTTTTGGTCAGTAAATGGTCAGTGATTAATTAATTAATTACTGACGCCGAATTGGCATCAGTAAAAGTCTATTTTTTTGTAGTAAGTGCTAGTTTCATCCAACACATATCTGGGGGCATCCTCTTAACAATAGTCCATTCCCACGTGGCACAACTTCAACATCCAATAATCCCATAAATTGAAATGGCATAATCACCAAGATCAACATGATAATTGCAACATTTGGCATCTCCAACTTGGCACATCATAAGCCCAGAAGCTGACATGGCAACAAGCCTGGAATTTGACATGGCGACAAGCCTAGAATCCGACAAGGCATGGCCACAAGCCTAGAAACTAACATGGCATAGTCACAAACCGAGAAATCAAAATGGCATCATCACACTCCCAGAATCTGACATGGCACCTGTGGGTTCACCAGCATCAGAATCACCTTATACTCAAAGCTAATTCAGATGAGGGGACAACTGTGAATCCTCAATTTTACACCACTAAGATCACCGGCCACCTCATGACTCTCAACTAGATTTAAAGGTTTGGGAACAAAATAGTGGTTAAGGAGGCTGCCCTTAGATGAAAATTTTAAATTACAAGGTTTGTATGGAAAACTATCCATTTTTGGACATATTCTCAAGAAAAATCACATATTTTTACACCATCCCAGCTCGTCAATACGAGCCCATAAGTTCAAACCGTGCTTAAATCGGACCGTAAACAAACCCAAAAAACCTGAAATACTAAACCGAATTAGACTAAATTGGGACTGCGAACCAGGCGCATGAGCCAAGGCACTAGTGCACATGCCAAACACCTAGTGCACATGCCAAGTGCCTGGTGCATGCGCCAGCTGCTTGGCGCATGTGCTAGCTGCCTAGCATGCCGGCTCGTTTTCCGACTCGATTTTTCTATAAATTCGATCCTCCAGCCCCCATTTGAGAACAAGTTTCTGACGTCGAATCTCTGCTGAATTACTCTCAAAATAGCTCTATTCCAAATAAAAACACCAGATACTCCAAATTCGATCAGAATTCACTTTGACATTTCCGAGTCAATTCCAGTCCAGTTCATTAACAGACCTCTATGAAAACAGCGAAGACTCATTCTGGCTGTATCAAACCTTCCGAGGCACCAATTCCAACATCCAAAAGCCAAAGGTAATACAATCAAATGGTAAAGTATTCAATTGGTTCTAAATGTAAGCCTAAAAAGCATGACTTAGGCAATTTCACAATATTCAAACACATTTTTTATTAATCAAAATCTAAATTGATTAATGGCTTATTTGATTAATTCTTTCACAAACATAAAATGAATTAGCTTTTGAACACAACCACCAACCCAATGTTTTTCAGAAAAATCCTTACCCTTCGTGAGAAGGGAGAACAACATGGAGTTTAATTCACATTCGAATAGATACGCCGGTAAGTTTTTCTAAGGGTTCAACTCCAAAAATCATTTTTCTTTATTTTATTTTTATTTTTATTTTCATTAGTTGCATTTCTATGGTTGTCTAGTTTTATTTGTATATCATTGGGAAATGTGTGCCCTTCCTAGATATTTTTAGGCTGGAGAAGGGATCCCCTTATTTTATGATTTTGATGTAATCGCTTTATTTATTTATTTTTCCTTTTAATATGCTTTTGGGAATTTTTGCATTCCTTAGAACCTCTTTTCAGGCTAGAGTAAGGAGTTATATTTATATTTTCACTGTTTTATGACTTTTCTATTTTAACTGTCATTCATGCCATATAAATTGCACATGCATCATTCTTGTATGATTTATTCTGTTCGTGCACCATAATGATATGTCATACATACATGAAACCATTTTAACCAAAACCATAAAATCTATTTAAGCCAAAATTATTCAAAAAATAAACGGATTAATCTAAAAATAAATGTTTTATCAATCACAAGTTCTCGGATCCACTCTTTTGCTCGAGGCTCACCTTTTCTTAAAATTTGGGTAAAATATCAGTTTTCCAAAAATGGAGTTAATTTTTGGTTTCTTAATTGCCTTGAAAAAAATTGATTTTCTAAAAATTAAATGGTGACTCACACATTCACACGTATAGCCAATGGACTCATAAGGGAGTTCTCTTGAAGTGAGACTTTACCAAACCTAACGCCATGCATAATCTGACTCCATGCGATCTGTTTCCTCTAGCTAGAGCTGGAAGGCCATTGTTAACAGTGTATGCCCTAGAGCTTACACTCAGCATGTGAATGTAAACGAAAATCTAACTGGCTTTAGTATATATGCTCTTTAAATGAAAACATTCCTTGTATCAAATGTATATATGTCCCTTAAGTATTTTGTAGGGAATATATTTTCAAAGAGTTTGAGAATATGAGTGACAGATTTCCCTTTATCAGATACTTTTAAAGGTTATTCATGGTCATAGGATTATTGGTAGGGATGCCATTAATGTCATCCATGATAAGTATGAGATACTTATTGGTATGGAGGTAGTAAGTCTCATGCTACAGATATGTAATATAGTGACAACACATGAGCATACTCATGATATGAGTGAGTTGAACAGTGACATTAAATAATGGATACATGGGTCGTTACCAACTAGTAAATATTGCATCATCTAGATCATGATTGTGTATATAATCCTTAGACTTGAGGTGACATGTTATCTGGCATATTGGTGGCTATGGTTTGTTACTGCTTACATACCGATACTAGTCATGTATTGGTATATGGCATGTGGTGGCCATAATCAGTGATATGTTGGGATAAGTGTTTAACCAAGAAAGAATTCATTAACTTGGGTAACCAAGGAAGGAATCCTATAACTTCTGGTTATTCTTGATATACAAATCTCTGGCCAGAGTGTATAAGGTTCACTAGAAAGAGTTTCTAGTAAGAATTGAGTTTTATCGAGAACTCAAACCAGATAAAGGTCATATGATCTGGCACATAGGGTTTGACTATTCCATGACCCTAGCTAAGATCTGGAATCCATAATGAAGGGATTAGAGTGCACGGTAATAATGATCAAGAGGTCCATGCAATTTTAAAGATATGATCACAGACATTCATTTCTAATTAGGTAGTTATGATATGTTATGCTATACGTCACTCTCAACTTATGGGACTAAGTGTGTGACTAGGTTTACATACTTAGTGGGAAGAAAAGAGTTTTATTTTTCCCATTGCTAATAAGAACATAAACCTAGTAAGTCACATACCATATAGCAATTTCTATTAGCTTATATGAATCATATTAATATTAATTAAAGAGTTTAATTAATTGTTAATAATGATTGAATTAAACATGTAATTAAATTTAAAAAGATGCTAAAATGTCTTGATGTTTAATTGATAAAAGGATTAATTTCAATTATGTCATAGTTTGTATGAGATACAAATGGGCATGACTAATTGAAAAGGTTTTGGATAAATAAATAAAATAATTAAGTTTAACATGAGATGTTAGTTTAATTCACATTAGATGTGGTTAATTAAGATTTAAAGGTGATTCCTACTAATTATATGCTTAATCTAGTTGACTGATTGACTAGTCATATAGTCACATTTCAACTAGAATAAGCAATCATTCTTTCCAACATGTTTCCTTAATTTAAGAAAAAGTTGTTAGAGAAGTATGGCATATATATGTAGTGTGTGTGTCATATTTTTGGCTTAACCCCCAACATATAAAAGAGATGATGGAACTATTCATCATCTTCTTCCTTAGGTTAGAGAGAGAAACTCTCCAAGAGTTAAAGAGAGAAAGCTTGAAATTCACACTAAATAGAGAGAGAAAACTTTTTTTGAATAAGTGTTCTTCAAGAAAAAGTTCTTCTTCTATCAACCTTTGAGAAAGGAGTGTGGAGAAGCTTTCAAGTCCAAAGCCAATTCTCAAGTCTTAAGTTCTCAAGTAAAGGAGAAAGGATCAAACATTTGGGTAACCAAAGAAAGACGAATCAAGCTTCTTGAAGAGAATTAAAGAACAAGCTTTTAGGAAAAGGTAGGTATGTTTCAAGCTAGAGGCTTCGCACTTGAGGAGCTTAAAGAAGGAGGGAGAGAGGTATTTTTACTTCAAACCTTTCTTTGTTCATCTGGTATTTTGTACACAAATTGGTGAAATATCCTTGGTTGAAGTTATGGGTCCAAACCTTGGTTTAGACATTTATCAAAGATTTTGATAAATGATCCAACCATCTATGTTAAAAGAGTTTTGACATAAAACTTGATTTTCGAAGAGTTTGAAAATTTCTAATGATTTTGTTAAAAGAGTTTTGACAAAATGTTTTGTACTCAATCCCTAGGTTATGACAATGTTTCAAAGTGTTTGAATAATTGCCTAACCTAATTTTGTTAAAAGAGTTTTAGAAAATTTAATTTTTCAAAAAAGTTTTGAAAATTGGAATTTGAATCCTTTCGCAATTCGATTTCTCCATTTTTTACTTCCTCTTATCAACTCTGTAACATTTCTTTTAGTCATGCAGGTTTGGACGAGGGCTCACACATTCTTATGCTCTATACCACACCAAATGAATCACTTAAAAATGCTTTCTGGCTCTGAACAAATTTGAGAAGTCAGGTAGGTTGTTTGCATCACGTAATAATGAATGG
This sequence comes from Codiaeum variegatum, assembly GCA_948294925.1. Taxonomy (NCBI): domain Eukaryota; kingdom Viridiplantae; phylum Streptophyta; class Magnoliopsida; order Malpighiales; family Euphorbiaceae; genus Codiaeum; species Codiaeum variegatum. The sequence goes on from CAOJBK013129380.1 coordinate 5,600, forward strand.
CTAAGAGAACTAGTTTAATAAGAGTTACCCATCCCACTAGAGAAAGATGACGAGCTTTCGAACCCTCTGGCTTGCTCCTAACCTGATCAATAATGTAACCATGTGATTCATTTTTCCTGTGCCTATGAATCAGAGGTACTCCAAAGTACTTCCCTAAATAATCGGTGTATTTAAAGCCACTTCTACTCTTCAATTTCTCTTCCTTATCTTGAGAGACATTTTTCGAATAAAACATCAAAGTCTTGGCCACACTAATCACTTGACCCAATGCCATACAAAAATCTATGAACACCTGTTAAACAACATCAAACTGTCCATAAAAAGCTTTAGAGAAGATCACTATGTTGTCAGTAAAAAATATATGTGAGAGATGAGGGCCCCCTCTAAATAGAGAAATAGGTCTCCAAACTTTATTATCAACCATTTCTAAAATGCTATGTGATAATCTCCACACATAAAATAAAGACATACAATGATAAAGGATCGCCCTGTTTAATACTAAAGGATGGTTTAAAAGTATCAGACAACTCAATATCCCATAAAATTTGGAAAGACGCTGAAGACACGCACCTATAAATAACCTGAACAAGTTGCTATGAGATAAATGAGCCTCACGCAAAGTATCAACAATGAAATCCCAGCTTAACTTGTTATATGCTTTCTCAAGATCAATCTTCAAAGAAAGCATCTCTGAACCACTTCTTTTACTAGACATCATATGTATGGCCTCCTAAACAACAATAATATTGTCCGATATTTGCCTTCCGAGAACAAAGCTCAGTTGAAAATCCAATAAGAGAGCTCATGATTGGCTTCAATCTATTAGCAATCACTTTAGTAATAAGTTTGTAATTAACATTACACAAACTTATTGGCCTAAATTGAGTAATACTCTCTAGGCTTTCCACCTTTGGAATAAGAACAATAAGAGACTTGTTCATATTTGAATCAATCTCTCCACCATTAAAAGCATTACAACCCATTAGAAAGAGGTTATCCCCAATAACATCTCACTGATTCTGGAAAAACAAAGCAGGAAACCCAACTAATCCTGGAGCATTGGGAGGAGACATTCCAAACAAAGCTTCCTTAACTTCTTCTTTAGTTACAGGCAATAATAAATTTTCCAATTGCAAAGAAGAAAGCAAAGGAAATTTGTTTCTAACCTGAAATTGTTTTGGAGGAGGCCCATCCCATGTAAAAAGCTTCTTATAATAATTTGCTGCATGAAGCTAAATATCATTAGCTTTCTCTATAAAAAATCCATCTGAGTTCTTTAACATCTCTATCTTTCTCTTCTTGTTATGCGAAACAGCCATGGCATGAAAAAATGAAGTTTTACGATCCCTACAATTTAACCAATCCACCTTCGTTTTTTGACACCATAACAATTCTTCTTGAGTTAAGATACTCTCATATTCCAAACTCAAAGATTTTTCCAGCTCTAATAAGTTATCACCGGCATTGAACACCCAATAGACTATTCATAATCTACTTCTTATGCTTATGAATATTTTCGAACAGTTAACATTCCAATCATGCAACACTATAGTAATAAAGGAAAGTGTTGTAGTAACTTCGATCCCTGAGTCCCAATTATTAACAATTAGATTAGCAAACTCCTTATGCATAACCCAAAGAGCAAGAAAATGGAACTTATTGGACCTAGTTCTCGGTCCAATCTCCTTAACCAACTTCAATAGAAGCGACTTATGATCAGAAGTGACACGAGGGAAATGAAAGACATTAGCTTCATCATTACTGATAAGCCAGCAATCATCACACAAAACTATGTTAAGCCTTTCCAGAAAACTCCCCCTTTGCCAAGTGAACTTGTGACCCTGAAAGCCTAAGTCATGAATTTCATGAACCTCCACAAAATTCAAGAAATTCGAATTGACACAAGAAGCTCTACGTCCCCCACCTTTCTTCTTATAAGCATATAACAGAGAGTTAAAGTCTCCTGCAAAAAATATAGGATCAAAACTAAAGGATACAATATGATCAAACCATCTCCATATTAACTTCCTCAAGGATGGATTAGGACACCCATAGGTGGCAACAAATTGAGACTTCCAATTATGCGGCCCTCGATCATCATATGCAGAAATTGAAAATCATTATTAAGAATGGAAATCTTGAAATATTCCTTCCAAAGAATCCAAATTCCATCGAAAAAACTTCTAGCTTCTACCCTATGGGATCTAAGGAATCTGATCTTCTTAATAACTTCATCTGCTTTAACGCAGCTAATTCTAGTTTCCAACAAGACCAGAATATTGCAGCTATGAGACTTCACAAAGTCTCTAATTACCAGGATAAATTTCTTCATACCAGCACCTTGGAAATTCCACACTAACATTGATAGCTTCATCGTGATAAATGGGAAAAAATAGAAAAATCAATATGTCATAAAAGGGATCACACCCTTCATCAATATCACCAAGCTCCTCAGATTGGCTTAAGATTTCCTTTTTATCATCACATTTATTCACAAAGCTTTGTAACATGTCCTCCTCATTGGTCCCCTCAACTTCTTCAATGTCCCTATTAGGAGACAAATCCATAGAAGAAGCTAATAAAGCGATGGACTTAGGGCCTTTCAGCTTGTTACCCTTCACATTGTCAACCCTTTTAACAGAGATTGTTTCCTAGTTAAGCTTTATACCACTCTTCAAGTGAAAATCTGGCAATTTCTTAGGAGAAGAAGTATCCTGCGATTGTGTGTTACCATCCCCCATAACCACATTTTTAACAACTGCATTCTGGCTAGGACGAGGTAACAATGACAATCTAATGCTTATGGAAATCCAACATTCGACCTGGTTCCTTGTCAACTACATTACTAATATCCTTCAACACATTTCGAGCCACAGTTGCACCCCCTTGAGCAGCTTTACTGCTCTCACCTTTTTTAAAATTCTTTTTAGCATTATCTTGGATAACATTAGACTTACTAACCACATTCTCCTGTTCCTTGGAAGCCCTTTTAGTTTTCCTCTCATAATATCTCCTAGGACTACTAATAAGAGCAACAGTCACCACAACCTCCTCCCCAAGTTCTTCCACTTCATCTTCCAAATTCTTTTGTTCTCCATCATCTTCAGACAAAGCCCGAAACATATTGGAACCCATACTTTTAAAACCCTTTAATAAGCCACCTATTCCATTCGAACCTCCTCCTTTACCAGTAGTTTTTTCACCTCTCTTAGGAGCATTGTTTTTGGGTCGAGTAAGGGCAAGCATCCATGTACCAAACACTGTTGTTTCATACTCCTTAGTCACAACTTTTTTAGTAATTGGCTCTACTTATTCAACTTGCATTTCATCATTATTCATATGTTCTTCCCCATTTACCGATTGAGGAGCATCTACCTTCTTATGGGGGTAGCCCTCATTTGTATGTCCAAATCTCCCACAATCATAACAAATATGTGGTAGACTCTCATATTCCACTTGTTATAGACTCCTATTAATTTCAAACTTAGAGACTAATGGCTTAGTAAGATCCAGAACTATTGCCATACAAGCAAACTTTTCTCTATTATTCTCTTCGGTTTTATAATCTATCCTTACCATCTTTCCAATCGCATTCCCAATGGCACTCAATACCTTTTTTGGTAATAATGCAAATCATCTTAGGAAACCTCACCCACACAACTAAAGAAGACAATTGCTTAATCACAGTACTGAAATTCTCATCCCATGGCTGCACAATTAAGTAATGACCATAAATTAACCATGGTCCACCAAACATAACATGTAAATAATCTGTCCAAAGATCAAACTTGACCATGAAAAAATTGTTCTCTAAGTCAATGCCCTTTCACATTTCACATAGCCTGAATTCGATTAGCAAAGGCTTTGTAGCCAAGACTTTGACTTAGGAGTCAATACACAACTGAAGTACTCCAAGGTTTAATGATTTCAGAGGTTGCTTATTTCATAAGGGAGATACTTGGAATTCCCTTATATCCATCGTAATTCCTTCCCCATCTCATTCTTCTCGAATATGCAATGGTGGTGATTTATCATTAGGATTCAACTGACCCTCGTTATTCACATTTTGCCCATCTACATCCATTTTCTCACTATTATTTTCTATGGGATGAACCTCCCCTTCCAACCCTCTATCCCTATTTTGAATCAACTTATCTTTAAAAGAGGTCAATGGATCCACCTGTACTCCTTCACCCTTCATCAATCTTATCGTTTTCCTTCATCCTCACCTTTCTTGTTAATCAGGGATCAGAAGGGGCCGACGAAGGTTCCTTCCTGATTGGATCACCCAAAGAAAGTGTGGTTGTGCTTGTGCAAGGGTTTTTATTTAGGATATTAGTGGAATTTTTAAAATTTACTCGTCTTGTGTAATAGATTTTGATTGTGGCTACTCAAATTTGAAAAAAAGTTTGAGATAATTTTGCAGTCTTGAAATAAAAACGAAGTATATGTTTGAATTAGTGCTCTGCTTCAAGTTTTGTACGATACAGAAAAGAAAAAGTCGATCATTAAGTTTTTTTTTTGGGAGCAGAATTCATACTATTTAAATAGGATCATAATTATCATAACAATATCATGGTGCATGAAGCGTAATTATATGTTATTTATGTATAATGGGATGTAACCAACGCCCCTTGAATTAATTACGAGTGTGTTTGGAGCATTTGATTTCAAATTTTAAATTTAAAATATTAGAATTTTAAATCTAAGAATTTCAAATAAAATATCCTTACCATTCAAATCTACCATGGATTTGATTAAAATCCTTAAAACATAAATCCTTATAGTTGGTAAACAAAAGATTTGATTCAAATCCAAATCCAAACTCAATCCTTTCCATTCAAACACACTCTAAAATTATTAAAAATCAAGAGAAGGAATTTAACTTCATTTCTATGATCTTAAAATCATACACACTACCTTTCAAGAAAAGAAATCATACATACTAAGCATACATGATTATATTTTTGAGGATAAAATACATGTGTAACATAAAAAGGAAAAAAACAATAGAAAGAATAAAACAAGAAACCAGTGTGTTAGTGTTAAATTTCTTGTACACTATCTAGACCAAATCTTTTTCTTAGTATCCATCTCTTTAATTCCTTGTCCATTATGATCTCTGTTAATTCTCTTGTGAGTTAAAGGCCCTTGAGCAGCAGCTGTGCCTGTGACTACTGGCTTTGTTGTTGCTGGTCTCATAAGCCTAGCAATTTTGGGAGGATCAGATCTCCTACCCCTATTGTCATGTAAGGAAGTGACATTGTTTTCTGTTTCTCCACTTCTGGATTGTCTTTTCTTCCTTGTCTCATGAGCACTATCATTTCCTCTTGGCAATGTGGATCCATGACTTAATGGTCGGTTAACCGAGTTTGAACTCCTTAGCACATGAGACTCATAATCATTCAGAAATTCATCATCTCTTATACAGGTTTTTCCTTCATTAGGAGTGGCCTTTATAGTGCCATGAAATTCTTGAACTTGCATTTGCTTCTCTTGTTCTCTCAGTTTGGCTTCTAACTCCTTAATCTACCATAACAAATTCACTAATCATTACAATCACTTCGGCGATTTACTACTAAACTACTGAAGACTGAAAGAAACTTACCTTTTGCTCTGAGTGTTGTTCCTGCTCAATCAAATTTCTCTCTAGCTCTTTAACCTAGAAAAATGGACATGCAAACAAAATTGTAAAATTTCTACTGAAACAGGCAACACATCCTCAAAAAATACTTCATAAACCTTGTTTTGAAGCACGATCGAATGAAAATCGGATTCTTGCGCTTGCTCTTTCAGCTTGTTCTCAAGTTCCTTAACCTATATAAGTGAAAAAGTAGTGATATTTTTCAGTTTTTCTTTCGACATAACTAAAGCTTTTTTTTTAAAAAAAGGCTGTATACTAACATATACCGTCTGCAACGTACAAAATAAAGGATTATATGATCACCTGTTCATATCCACCAAAAAAAGACGAAAATTCGCTTGTACAACAGTTTGAGACACTAACCTTCTGTTGAGAAGCCAAAGAATCTGACTGCTGCTGCTCTCTAAGGTTGTTCTCTATTTCCTTGACCTTCACCAGATAGTCAATTTTGGTTATCCATAGAACATAAAAAGAAGACAAACTATTTTGAACACAAAGCAGAAAGCAACCTTTTGCTGGAGAGCATTGCAAATCTCTTCCCTCCCTTTTAATCTATCTGAAAGTTGTGAGATTTGCTTCTCGGACTGGCTGTGCAAGGCAGACTTCAATTCAAGTTGGCTTTCAAGTTCTTTGATCTTCTCTTGCTGGTTTTTGTAAATGTTGTCTTTGCCTCTTGCTTTGTTCTCCAAGTTTTGTAAGTTCTCTTCTAGCTTCCTCAGTGATTCATCTTTGGATTTGGATTCCTGCCTAGCTTTATCGAGCTTCACAAGCAGAAAGTGAAAAGGTGATTTTACTGATCAGTATTAATTTATACCCCCAAAAAATAGTCATTTCAGAAAGAGAAACTGAAAATCACCAAACCCACCATCACTTTTATCTTCTGAAGCTCAGTTGTATCAATTTGCTTCCTTGCAGGTCCCAACTCAACGCCTCGAACTCTAGTAGCAAAATTTAATGAACTTAGTGTCTCGCTCAGGTCCTGTTCTGAAGGGCTAATTTGCACAAACATCAAAGTTTTGGAGTCACCTCCTGTAACACAAGCATGAAAATTTTTAAGATGGCACAAGGGTAAACTTTGTCATCTTTGCAATCCACAACATGAACACAAAGCCAATACTTATACTTCAAGAATATGAATGAGTTATTTACCTAATGAATCTTGAAGTAAATGGGTCAACTTTGAGTTCCTGAAGGCAAATAGAAGACACTGTTACAAGTTAGCGAAGTAAGGTGGATGGAAAAAGGTATGTGAAACTCAGAAGCATTAACCTGTATGGAATGTGACCGCTTTTAGTTGCTAAAGCATATATAACATCTCCAAGGGCAGAAAGGGATCTGTTAATATTTTGGGCTTCCTTTAGCCTTTCCCCTTGGACATCAGTTTTTGCCAGCCTTTCACTGCCTGCCAGGTCCACAAGCCAAAGCTTGCTCCTCGTGCATTCACCATTCATCAAATTCTTTGTTTTAACCATTACACAAAGCATACTGGTTTATGTGCAAGAAAAGTCAATGTTTGTACAGTAAACCTTTACTGAGAAGAAAGCTTCTCATTGTTAGGCAAACGAAGGTAAATGATGAAGCATGATACCAGTGAGACCGGCTGCTATGTTCATTGACATTATTGGATCCAACAGCTCTAGCATTGCTTCCAGCCTGCAGCACATTCCACACTTCCCTTAAGTTGTCAACTTTAGCTTCTACAATCCCTGGAACATGATGGGATCCTTCAGAAGATTGTTTTATCTCCAACCTAGCAATGCAAAGAAAAGAGATTTCAGTTTACTTTGTTTTCTTATGCAACATTTTCAAGCAAAGTCAGCTTTCAGCCAACCCTTCGTTTATGCTGTCGTTCATTAAACTTCCTAAGGTTCACCAGCCCATTTAAGTTCAGCCATCAATCATTGTAGATACCTAATGTAACTTACTTCTTTGATGATGGAGATGTAACCAACAAGTCCCTGATTTGCTCGTTATAGACTTCAAGTACACTGACTGAAATACTATATGCAAAAGTTTCACTCCTTTCCTTGGCAATTTGAAACAATTGCTCAAGAGTCCTATAATTGACTCCCCTGTTTTGTTCAGTTCCCTCCATAGTAAATGTCTTTCCTGTCCCTGTTTGACCATATGCAAATATGCAAACATTATACCCATCCAGCACTGAGACCACCATTGGCGAGGCATCCGCAAACACATCACCTGTAGAAATAATTAAACAGTTTCAATATTCACAAGGGAAATGCTAACCAATCAAATGTTAGTGCTCCATGAATACCTTGATTATCTCTAGGTGTGTAAACCCGGTCAAATTTGAAAGTCTTTCTGGTGGAGGCACCTGTTAGGATCCCTAGATCCCCATCCTTAGCTCCTTCAAAGTCAACAACTGTTGCAGATCCAGCAGATATCTCGTCCTTGCTTAATGGGCGACACCGGCAGAATACCCTAATATTTCCTGATATTTGGCAGAAAGATTTGAATATTTCAAGTCAATTCTCTCATACAATCAAGTAGCTAGATATCTAAATCACTTGGGAAGGGGAGGAAAAAAATGTCCTGCCTTTAGCCTCCTGAATTTGGTTATATAGTGCCTTTCTCTTCGCCTGCTCTTCACTATACTTTGCCTTGAGATATTCACATTGTGCAACTGCAAAGTTATTTTATGAGTCCATTCACGTACATAGTGCAAACTAGTGGCACCAAACTAATTAACTACATAGTTCAAAACTTACCCAATTCTTGAACCCCTGTGACCATTTTATTCAACTCAGGTATTGAATCAGTACATTCGTGTGCCTCACGAGAAAGTTGAGCATGTTCTTCTTTCATTATCTACACATAAAATAAAAGCACACAGGCATATGATGAAAAACGAAGTAAAAAAAGAAAGAATGCCCATCAATATTATATATTTTTCATTTGTCAAGAGAGGCCATCACTTGCCTTGATTTTTTCTTGTAAATTCTGGACTGCTGCTGCCCAGTGTGTTTTATCACGTTCATACATGCTACTAATGTTCCTCAAGTTTTCAGATAGTTTTCCCACAGTTTGATCTGTCACAGGAGCAGTGACGTCACTAAACTCGCCCTAAAAGAGCCTAAAATGTAATTTAAACATTTGGTTTAACTTAAGCATAACCCTGATAGTGACTCCCAGGAAAACCATGAGACTTGTCTTAAACAACTTAACCATCAAAAAAAATATTACTTGCTTTCATCTGGTCAGTTTATGATGAACATTCGACCTATTTAAGATGAAACAAATGTTTTCTGAATCGGGATAACATCATGTTCTCCCACATTAGATACCCATTTATATAACATTCACAACAAATGCATCATTTTATTGGAACTCAGGTTGTGTTCATGCATAACAAAAATACTCAAAACCAATACTTATATTGGCAAGGTCAATCAGAAATAATCAATTACCTAGAGATATGATTTAAAGAATTACCTAGAGAGCGTGTCTGAAAGGTCTTGTTATCTAGGTCCATTCTAACATTCTCCAACTGTTGATCTGCTGCAGTCAATGACATCCAAGCCTGGTGACATTCATTTGTCTTATGCTCACACTCAGCAATGAGTTCTTGTATCTTCCTTTCATATTTCTCTGTAACTTTTATCCGCACTAGCTTCTTCTGCTACCCAAAAAATGGAAGGTCAAATAAGCAGCAAGTCAAAGCTTCAAAGCTGAAATATCTTTCATATAGCATACATCTAACCTGATCTGAAGAAACTTCTATCTCAGAATCACAGTTGTTGCATTTAAGGTATGCTTGTGACGTTTGAGGAACTACATACATTCAAAATCAAAGCAAATTGAAAATTTTCATAAACCTGATATATTCTGAAATTCTCGAGTATGAACTTAACCA
>CAOJBK013130837.1:0-13321 GCA_948294925.1 Codiaeum variegatum
TGTGATTGCAAAAACATCCCGTTTACAGATGACTTCTAATGAAATTCTAAAGAAGTTTGTTGTCTAGCTAGCAGATTTTCTTGATCACCTAAGATTCATCGGTGTAATTTAATTTGTGAAAGGACCTCTTTTTTTCAAAAAACAAAGTTTTCATTTGTGGTTTTTTGTAATCACATTAATTTTGTTTACCTTATCACAGCTGGATGTTTATGATGGCAAGGCTGCTGGTGAAGGTATGGTGTTGATCTAGTGGATGGCATTGCATTACAGAGTTAAATTGTTGGAATTTAATACGCTAACTGATTATTTTGTCTTCAGGGAGTGCAGAACCAGAGAGCAAAGCTCCACCTGCCAAGCAAAGTAATAAACCAAGTACCAAAAAGGCTGCCTCAAAAGCTTCTGATAATTCCAAGAAAAGGAAGAAGAAATCCAAAGATTCATCAGAGTCAGAGGATGAAGACATTAGTGACAATGATGAAAGCGATAATAGTGAAGAACAAGTCAATGGACGCGCACCAAATAAGCGTGGTGGAAAAGGCACACAAGGGAAAGGGCGTGGACATGGACGCCCTCCATCTTCAAACAAAAGTACAAATTCTTCTGATGTAAAAGCTGGCAAGAGAGGTAGGCCGCGTAAATCTTAAACAGCCTATCCCTAGATTAAAACTGGGAAATTTTGTTGTGCAGAGAAGTGTACTATTAAAAAATTGGCAACTGTACTTGCAATTTTTAATTGTTTAAGTGTTTTCAATCTTCAGTTCCCTTCCCATGTTTTTGTGTTTTCTGTTAAGAAAACAGTTTTCCTAGGTTAGTCCTAGTGCTGCTGTACGTGGAGGTGAAGGGAAACTGGAACTGAGAAACAATTTTAGGCCACAGTTTGTACCATTTTATATCAAAAAAGTAAAAAAAAAAGGAAAAATTGTGATCTGATTGTGTTATGTGATTCTAACAGCAGTTAAACTGTAAATTGAAAAGCTGACTTGCAGTTTTTGTAATTGAGCTTTTGCTGTGGAGTGCTTATTCTTAGTAAGAAACGAGCATATGCTCTGCTTATGCTGAAGTTTGGGAAAACCCATTAGAATTTTCTCCTGAAAGGTTTTTGAATTCTAATATTGACATGAAAGGACAAAATTACGAGTTAATTCCAATTTGTCCTGGTATTTTTATGGGATTGGGTAAGTTAGAACTCGCACTTGCTAATCTTCTTTACAAGTTTGTTTGGGAAATGCCAATCGGTATGAAAAGAGAAGGATATTGATAGGTATTGCTGTGCATAAGAGAGATCATCTTCTGCTAATGGCTAAGGAAAAAAAATTAATTACAATTTATTTGAGTTTTGTTTATTGTGTTTTTTGTATTTACATAATAAATAAAATTTCATTAATTGATACTAGTAATTACAAAATTAGTTAGAGTTGAAAGAAATAAAATTTTATATTTACACTGTATACACAAATTTACCAAATTTATAAGGGAAAAAAAAGGTAATAAATTAATCTTTCAATCTTTTTTTTTTTATTAAGGATGAATATTCAAAAATAAAAATAAAAATATGGGCTGTTGACTATCATGATGGGCCAGGTCAACTTATAAATATGGTTTATTGTCAAGAAGTGTACTGTATCGTTAAATAAAGTCTTGATGTGCAATCTAAATTCTAAATTATTTATTTTGTCAAACATACTCAATAGATTAGATATAATGTGCCCCTAAAAATTTAATTAAAAATAAAATTAATTTTTTTATTTAATTTACTTTTTTAATTTGTAATTTTGAATCAAATCATACAAATTATATTAAATTAAGCTAATTTTCAATTACAATGGAAGACAATTGTTTTATAAAATTTGACATAATTGGAGTTATTTAATTTAAAATTATAAATTAAAAGAATAAATTAAACTAAAAATTAATTTTATCCTTTATTATACTTTCAAAAAAAGTTTAGAGCATGAAACTTTATTCTATCATATTTTTATTGACCTCTTGTGATTAAATTAATAACTTTCATATTTCATTATTTATTACTCACTCTGTCCGGATTTGACAATCCAAAATTGAAGAAACATACATATTAAAAAATTTGCATTAATTGCTATATTAGATTTCAAAGTTAATAAAATAAACCAATCATATCAATTATTATATTTAATGTTGTTATTTTATTGGTTGAAAATAATTTTTTTACAATTAAATATTAGAATTGGACACTAATTTGAGATAAAAAAAAATGATTTTTTGGACTGTCAATTCCGGACGGAGTATTATTTAGAGTATCTCATCTCGTTATTGATTGATAAATTTTATTCATTTCATCATGAATTGAATGTCCAAATTAATTTTTTATAGTATTTTAAGTGACATTTTGACTGTTATTTATTATTATATGATATAAAAATTTTTTAAAAATATAATTTTATAAAAATACTTTTTAAAACAAATCTTATAATTTTATTTATATATTATAGTATTATATATTTTTTAAAAAATTAATAATTAAAAATATTTTATTTGGATCTTAATTGTACAATTTGGAAAGTATATTGATAGTAGTCAATGACTACATGGATTTAAATGAAAATGAGATAGGCGACACCAAACAAAAGTGAACTACAAAATCACAATGTGCAATAATAATAATTTTGTTTTAAAAATTTTTGTTTTAAAAATTTAAGATGAGAGATCTTAGATTTAAATATTATTTTGGCACATTGAGCATTTCTACTATAAAAAGGTAAAGTATTTTATAAAATTGAGATTTTTTATATATTTTAACAAACAGAGATGTTTTAATTACTAATTAAATAAAATAAAAAATTCGAAGTTTAAGTTCAAAAATTTCCTCCATTATTAAATTTTATTGATAACTTCAGTTTCTAATAGGATGACCTCATGCCACGATAGTGGCCTAGCAGGCACTCCCTATGGCTCGAGCCTCGAGTTCAAACTAGGTTCCTCTTACAGGTGATGACGATACCTTGGATTGAAGGACGATCCAGGGCTTGGCCCCCGATCGTTACTAAGAAGATAAGCATGACAAAAAATAGCTTCTGATATTTCACTCTTATCCCTAAAATCACAGGATGTAAATTCACTATTCTATTTTGTAGGACTTGATGGTTATCCACATAGGTATATAAGATAGTATAGACCATTGGAAATATGTTAATCACTCTAAACTATTTTTCAGTATATTGAATCCTTTTAAAAAAATATTATTGACTTAAGCATTGGAGTGTGTGTCATTAGGCACCCCATTGTATTTCTTTGTATTGCAGGTTAGCCTTGAAGATTCATCTTTGGGATCCTCTCCGAGCCAGAGACATCATTGGTCCGGTGAGCGAGGACACGATTTCAGATTCAGTTGGTGTTCTCATGCTTCATAATGGACAATCAAGCAAGGAATTTTGATTTGAATCGTCCCTTTAATTTATTCTCAGAGATCCAATGGCTAGGAGAGGTTGCTCCACTAGGACAACTACCAGTTGTGCCTGGCGTCAACGCACAGGGCTACCTTATCAAAATCCCCCCTAACCTCCATCAAAACTACAGCGGAGGTTAGAATGTGCCAAGAGGGTATGAGATGGATCGGGGTAGCAACAATCAATCTGGGCCATGACCTTGACTTCAACAACCCTGTTACTATGCGAGTAATGTCTAATCAATATATGGATCTCCAGAGGGAGATGATCGAACTAAGCCAATTGGTCAATCATTTGTCTCAAGCACAGTTGAGGAGTGCAATTCCAATCTCAGCGGCCCCATCCTAGGCCAATGGACAATGGGACACGAGGGGGGATGAGGTGTGAGTTGACATGGCACCTGCAGGGCGGCCGCCTCAGTGAGCAGAGCTAGGGTCGAGCAGGAGGACATGGCTCAAAATTTTGTGGATAACTCCACCCTATCGGATGTGATAGCTAAGGAAGAAAAAAAGGTATTGGAGAGCATGAGTATAATAGGGGTGACCCTAGACTTAGGCCTCCCAGGGAAGTCGCCTCTTATCGATGCCATTTTGATGAAGGAATACCCCTTAGGGCTCGAAAAATCGCAATGACTGGATAAATATTATGGGAAGACCTGTCCCAGAGCTCATGTAAACAAATTCAAGATAGAAATCCATTCTGAGACTTATCAGGATCACGTACTGTGTAGACTCTTCCCCATCACTATAACAAGTCCAACTGAGGAATGGTACCACAAACTGAGACCCAAGTCCATCACCTCATTCAAACAATTAGCCGAGGCATTTCATACGAGGTTCATGGCACTAAGGGCTAAGTCGAAGTGGTCGGCCGATCTCTTCGCAGTAAAGTAGAGGGAGAAGGAGGACCTAAGGTCTTATGTGGGGAGATTTAACTAGGCGGTAGGAGAAGTCTCTGAGTTGTAATTTGACACAACACAGATGACCCTTCTACAATGGGATTACCAATCAAAGTTTACAAAAGGCATTACTAAATAAGAAGCTTACTAGTTGGAATCAGGTAATGGCTATAGTAGAAGGGCATATCAACTTGGAAGATGGAATGGAAAATCTAAGAATGGGGGTTCAACCCTTTGCATCTCGCACCTTTGACAAGAAGGATGAGGTTGGAAGTAGCGATTCTAGAAGATATAGAGACAGATCTGGTAGATGATTTGAAATTAAAAATTCAGACAGGTATAACTACACCCCATTAGCTTCCTCAAGAAAGGACATGATGTTGTGGATTAAGAAGAGTGGAGAAGAAGTCTGCTGGCCCCTAAGGATGAGTGACTCATCCTGGTCCAAGAGGGACCCAAATAAATATTGTGAATTTCAGCAATATAAGGGCCATGATATAGAAGATTGTATACACCTCAAGGAGGAGATACAAAGGCTGATCCAAAAGGTTGTGCCTGGTATTATGAGACATGTCAAGCAAAATAATAATAAGCAATAGAGAACCAGCTAGAGATGATAGACAGGATAACAGAGAGAGAAGAGATGATCCCATGAAGCCAAGGGAGAGATAAGTGGCAGGTGACATATTAGTCATATTGGAGGGAAGCTCTAACGATGATAGCTTGACCCAAAGAAAGAAGGCAGTCAAAGAAGTTTGCTTTATCGGGCGGGTCTCAGGCTCAACCCTTATCACATCCATCTAGTTGGTATGCGATAACCTTTTCACAGGAGGATGGAAAGCATGTGGTCCACCCTCATAATGATGCTATAGTTATCCAGGGATATATCAATAACTATAGGGTCAAGAGGATCATGGTAGATGATAGGAGCTCCATCAAAATGATAACCATGGACTGTTTCCACAAGATGAAATTGAATATGAAGGACATGGGACCCATGACAACCCCCTTGGTAGGAATAGGCAGAGATCAGATCTTGCTTGAAGGATCGATACATCTGGAAGTTGAACTAGGTGGTGAGGAATTAACCAGAATAGTGACAACATAATTTATGGTAACAAATATAATCTTGTTGGGTCGACCTTACCTATATGCTACAGGGGGAATAACTAGCACCTACCATCTCACATTGAAAATTTCCAGTATGAGGGGCGAGGAGGTATGCAAGGGGTGCCAAGAGATAGCCAGACAGACCTACTTCAATGCCCTAAAAGGGTCTACCAGGTAGCACAGTTGGACTTGGAAGAGCTTTTGATAGGGCAAAATTACATGGAGCCTAAAGGAGAAGTTACAAGGGTGACGATGGCTGGAGGTGAAATACAAGTGGGAGATCAATTGGACCCATAAGTTAGGAAGGGTATAGTAAGTACATTGGAGGCTAATCCCAAGGCCTTTGTATGGACCACAAATGATCTTACAGGGGTCGACCCAAAGGTCATAGTCCATAGATTAATATCGACAACTCGCTTAATCGTATTGCTTAAAGAAAAAGAAAGCAATCCCCAAAGAAGCATGTAGATATAATTGAGGAGGTGCAAAAGCTGTTGGTAACATAGGTTATTAGAGAGGTGTAACCTAGAGTGGTTAGCTAATGTGGTGATGGTTAAGAAGCCTAATGGGTCTTATTATATGTGTATGGATTTCATAGATCTCAACAGGGCCTTCCCTAAAGACCCCTACCCCCTTTCGAGCATTGATCAGTTGGTGGATTCAATTACAGGGCATGAGCTATATATTTTCCTGGACACCAGGTCAAGTTACCATCAAATTCATATGTCTTTAAGGGATGAGGAGAATATTTCCTTTGTGATAGATCATAGGACCTACTTATATAGAATGATGACTTTTGGCCTAAAAAATACAGGGGCTACTTATCAGAGAATGGTCAATGCTATGTTCAAAGATCATATAAGAAGAACGGTCGAGTTCTACATAGATGACACGATCATCAAAAGCAAGAAGGATAAAGACCACCCAAAGGACCTCCAGCTCATTCTAGGTATTTTTTAGTCATACAATTTAAAGCTCAACCCTGATAAGTATGTGTTTGGGGTGCCAGCTAGGAAGTTATTAGGCTACATAGTGTCCCAAAGGGGAACTGAATCAAATCTAGAGTAGATCAAGGCCATCTTAGAAATGCAACCTCCTAAGAATTTTACTGAGGTCCAGAGGTTAAATGGAAGAATAACTGCTTTGGAAAGTTTTATCTCTTACTCTGCTCTACAGTGTCAGCCCTTCTTTAAAACTTTGACGGGCTTGTAAGAATTTAAGTGGACTGAAGAGTGCCAGAGGTTGTTTGAAGAGCTAAAGAAATTCCTGACCTTGACTCCACTATTGAGAAGACCAGTGCCAGGGGAGGACCTCTATATCTACCTATCCACTACGGAAGAGACGATAACAACTGTCTTGGTAAGGGAGAAATCAATGGAGTAGCACCCCATCTATTACTTTAGTAGGGTTCTACAGGATGCTTAGACGAGATATCCAAAGTTAGAAAAGCATGCATTGGCTCTCTATATATATCAACTCAGAAGCTCAAACATTACTTCGAGGCCTACATGGTAATTATACGGATAAACTTGCCTTTGAGGAAGATCCTCCATAAGCTAGAAACCTCGGGTTGAGTGTCAGAGTGGGCAATTAAAATAGGAGCCTTAGGGGTTTAGTACGAGCCTAGGAAAGCTATGAAGGCAAATGTACTAGCTAATTTCATGGTTGAGATAACACCAGTATATGAAGTACAGCTCGCTCAAGGGGAGAACTAGAAAATATGGGTGGATGGTACAAAATGTGATGAAGGTACAGGGATCAGTATAATGATTAGGAGCCCCCAGGATGTGGTCGTAAGGTATGCGATTAGATTGGAGTATAATAGCTCCAACAATAAGGCAGAGTACAAAGCCCTCTTAAACTATTTGAAGTTAGCCAGGGAACTGAAGGTTGAGAACTTGACTGTATACAGTGACTCTCAGTTGGTAGTAAATCAAATCCAGGGGAATTTCAAGATAAGAAATGAAGATCTCGACTCATATATGGATAGAGCTAAACAAATGATGCAAGAGGGATGGAAGATCGTGCAAGTCCCAAGGTCTAAAACAACTTAGGTAGACAGGCTGGCTAAGGCAGCAGGCCAAAGGAGCATGAAAGAGCTAAAAGATGTCTCATTGGCTCTGTAAAGGGTGATCTCGACACAAGGTGAGATGATATGTACCCTGGAATGGAAAGGGAGTTGGATGGAACCCCTAGTTAGTTGGCTGTCAGAAGGAGCATTCCCTCAGGATAGGAAAGAGGCAGAAAGGATTGTTTAGAGAGCCAAAGAATATAGTTGGTACTTAGGATATTTTTATAGGAGATCTTGAATAATTCCCTAGATAAGGTGTATACCTATAGAGCAAGGTGAGTATATATTAAAAGAAATTCATGAGGGCATTTGTGAAGCCCACGAAGCTAGCACTGCCCTCACTAGAAGAGTACTGCTATAAGGGTACTACTGGCCCACCATAAAGGCAGATGTGGAAGACTTGGTGTGATCTAAGTGCCAAGAGTATGCAAATGTGCAGCGAGCGTCAGCATTGACCCTCTCACCCAGAGGGGCGACCTGGACATTTTACCAGTAGGGGATTAACTTATTAAGTCACTTCCCAACATCCATTGATAATGCTAGTTCTTTATTGTGGCGGTAGAACATTTCTCAAGGTGGCATAAGGCTGAACCGGTAGCCATGATTACTCATAACAAGGCCATTGACTTTGTGGATAAATTCATAGTTAGTAGGTATGTGATCCCCAAAGTCCTCATTATAGACAATGGGAAGCAATTCGACTCAAGGCCATTCAAAGCATTTTGCAAAGGCCTAGGCATTGATCTACGTTTCTCCACAGTGGCTCATCCATAAACCAATGGACAGATAGAGATATGACGTGTGTATAGTACCCATGTTGACAAGACCCCAAAACTAAGGGATTGACTCGAAATAAGCCAAACGATTCCTTTCCCTGCCTATCTGCCTAGGCTTAATGATGACAAGTCTGAATGGGAAAAAGGGCATAGAAAAAAAGGTAGGAAAAAACCTTTCTCCTTTTACTCTAAGTAGATTGTCGTAACGAGATAGCATAAGGGATTTTTTTTAGAGTTTATAGATTTGGTGTTATAATTGACTTCCCTGAGAAAGATTGGTCTTTTTATGTCATGCCCCTTTACCAAATGGGGAACAATGATCAGTCCAAACTCGATCCAGTGAATAAATGGATAGAACCCTTGCTCTTAATTTAGGGTGCTCGACTTAGTCTCTATCCCTCTTTACTTAGCAACTTGTTATAGCTAGAGTTTTAGGCAGTTTGTTAGGAGGTTTTGTTAGCAACTTCATTAGTCAATTCCTTCTTTGAAAGATGTTTTCTCAGTCCCGCAAAGTAGGGTGCACAAATATAGGCTTCTTTTATCTTTCAACCTCTCGTAGACCTTTGAGAAAGAGGCATTCAAAGAACTTTCATAGAGGCTCGATGTAATTGAGAGTGAGAAAGATGCAACCTTTTTTAGTGAGCAGTCCATGCTTCTCTTACACCAACACATAGAGATCTTACCTTACCCTATGGGGAACACGCCTTACAACACCGACAAGTTTATTAACCTTGAGACCTCCTACTTATTTTAGGAAAAAGAATAAAGAGAATAGGCGTACATAAGAACTCCTTAATGGACACTCATGGATCCATGGAGGTTACCTAGTATCAACGATAGTACTGTAGCTAACTTTTAACCCATGCCCAAAGTTGAGACCAAAAAAGAAAGTATTTCATCCCAGATTGAACAAATAGTTCATATGTCAACTCTCGTGAACGCATATCAAGTCAATAATGACTCACTTCAGGTAGGGATTAAGCGGTTTCCCTCGACTTGCTTGTAACTGGACCCTATAGTACTTCTAAATAGTACCATCAACTGGATTACTATATAGCCTTTCTTGTGTAACACCCCACCACTCTCCTCGGTTGAAAGTGTCACTAAAGGCTTGTGATCTAGCCCCACAAACCAACACATGTCCTTCTAGTGAGCTTTGTTCTCACTCGCTCACATCCTAGGAAACTTCCCAGGAGGTCACCATCTTTAAATTTCTCTAAGTCAAGCAAGCATAATGTTAGAGTTCTTAAGGAATGAGCTCCTAAAAGAAAGGTGTACCTTATTGGTATATGTAATACCATCTAATCCTTTTATCATCTTTTCAATCATAATGTCTTTAGGGTATTACATTCACCCCCACTTATAGCAATGTTCTCATTATAAATTGTACATCTCATATAGCCTCAGAATCATTCCTTGCTAGGCAACTACCCTAGGATCTTCCATCCATAGATGCAACTTGCAGTCGTAGGTCACTTTGATACCACTTTGTAACACCCTGGCCAAGGGGAGTGGCTAGGGTGTTGCACCTTACTTTACTGTCTTGGCACACTCATACTAGGAATCAAAGAAGGAACTATTAACTAACCTATTAATTAAATAATATAAACCTTTTTCTTTAGTATGATATATTCTAATACATCTGATTCTAGTCCATCCACTTCTGATGAGAAAGATTCTGAGGCCTCAACCTCCTAAGTATGTAGCTTGCATGACCGATCGCATTTGGTCAACTACTTCTCACTACTAGTCTATTTGTCTAACTACCTTTATGGTAGTATTGTGCTTAGCATTTCTATTGCAAGAGAACTGTCATTCTCAAAGGTTTCATGACTGTTCGTATGTGCCTACTGGACCAAAGGCCTACTACTTTAAAATAAATTATCAGAACAATGAATCTCTAATAATCCATGGAAACCTATAGCCCTACTAGATGCCCTCTTCAATTTCACACTAAATGCCTCTTTTCTCTCTTTAGTCTCACCTAAGTTAAGGAACTTGCCTCCTTCACTGCTTACACTCCAACTTTCACTCATTGACTTAAGAATGTTCATTGAACTCATTCTGCTTCATCAACAAAAGTATACTAGGGTTGCTTAGTCACGAGAACTCTACTACCCTTGCCCAGTATTCCACTCAAAAGCCACCATGAGCCATGTTTGCATTTGATGAGCCTGACTAGACTAGTAGCAACAACCGAGTTATGTCTGTGTTGTGACCTTATGAACTAACCATGTCAGAATGAGCATCAAATCAATCAAAATTTATCCTCTTCTTTCTTAAGTGCTTTAGTTCGATGTGATCTATCAGAGTGAAATGACTATAAATGGGAGATGGGAGAATTCAGCTATCAACAAGCACTAAGGGAGGGATTCATAGTCATTTGGTTCCAATTATAATAGATGAGTTGGATCGACTAATAGCTACAGGGTGTGCCATAAAAAAAGCACAACAAATTAAAATCTTCTATGAACCAGGGTATACATATCTGCCTGATTTGAAGACTCACTATATAAACTGAGTGCGGGTCACCTATTGAACCAAAGGACAAGCTAAAGAACTAAGATAATTCATCACTTTAGTCATTAGGACAACTTTGGAGACCAGGTAGAGTGAGTAATTCTCCGTGCCCCTCATCTGAGGTCACCAGTTTCTATAAAAGCCATTCGGGGAATATGCCAAAGAATAACCAGAATAACCAAGAACATCCTTCATCTCCTTGAAGGCACATCTTATATTTTCGGAAATCTAACAAATAAAGAAACGCTTTTGGCCCCCTTACCTCTGTATGAGCCTTTTTTTTAGCAGTACATGCCTTAGAGTCTGTACTTTTTATATATATTTATAATCTTCACCCATTAATGGCTATTGATATATATATATATATATATATATATGTTTTCGTTTAATGATTAGTTTCATTTTAGTGTATTACATATATATGTTCCTTAAGTTCTATGTGAGAGAATTTATTCTTAAAGAGTTTGGGAATTTGGAGACAGATTCTTTTTATCATAGACTTTAGAGATAGTTCACGGTCATAGGATTATTGGTAGGAATATCATTAATCTGGAAAGATCGCCACCTTTGTTGTCATCCATGACAAGTATGAGATTTTTGTTGGTATAGAGATAGTGAGTCTCACACTATAGACATGTGTTATCATGACAACATGTAGACACTCATGAGATGAGTAAGTTGAACAATGACATTAGATAATAAACACATGGATTTTATCCACTAGTCAATGTCTGATCATCTAGATTATAATTGTACATATAATTCTTAGACGTGAGGTGACATTTTATCTAACATATTGATGGCTATGGTTTATTACTGCTTATATACTGATGCTAATCACGTATTGGTATATGGCATGTGGTGTCCATAATTAGTGGTATGTTGGGATAAGTGTTTAACCAAGAAAGAATTCATTAACTTGGGTAACCAAGGAAGGAATCCTTTGACTTCTAGTTATTCTTGATATGACAATCTTTGGACAAAGTGGATAAGGTTCACTGGAAAGAGTTTCTAGTTGGAACCGATTTATCGAGAACTCATACCGCATAGAAGTCATATGATCTAGCACATTGGGTTTGATTTCTTCCATGATCCTAGCTGAGACCGGGAATCCGTAATGAAGGGATTTGAGTGCATGGTAATTATAATCAAGAGGTCCATGGAATGTCAAGGATTTATCACTGACATTCATTTCTAATTAGGTAGTCATGATATGTTATGCTAAACGTCACTCATGATTTATGAAACTAAGTATAAACTGTGGATTACATACTTGGTATGAAGAAAAAAGTTTTCTTTATCCCATTACTAATTTGAACATGAACCTAGCAAGTCACACACCATAAAGTGTATCCTTTGACTTGATATTTAACCATGTTGATAATTGATTAAAGAGTTTAATTAATTATTAACTTACATTGGGTTAGATTTGTAATTAAATTTACAAAGATCGTAGCATATCTTAAAGTCTAATTTATTATAGGATTGATTCAATTATGTCATAGTTTGTATTGGATACAAATGGGAATAACTAAATTGATATGGACTATGGTTGATAATAATTAATCTACATGATATGTGATTAATTATAAGTAAAGATGATTCATATTAATTACTTGTCCTAATCACTTTGATTATTTATTTGGTCAAATAAGTCAGGGGATGATGGAGTAAGAAGCCATCATCTTTGACTTACTCTTTCTTAATTAATTTAAGGAAGTTTGATGGAAAGTGGTGATGGTCAACATTAGTAGGCTTTATCATTTGTTTTGGCTGGCTACATAACACACAACACATGACTTTGAGACTTCTTTACTATTCATCTTCTTCTTCAAGAAGTTAGAGAGAGAAGCTCTCAAGAGCTAGTGAGAGAAAATCCAAATTTTTAAGTGTGTTCTTAACCAGAGTTCAAACACAATTCCTAAGGTTTCAAATTCTCAAACAAGAAGCAAGAACCAAGAACCAACAAATTGGGCAACCAAGAGAGAGTTCAAGTTTCTTCAAGGAGAAAAGGAAACACAAGCCAAAGGATAGCTTCGGTGTGAGTTGTTAAAGTTTGAAATCACAAATAGCAGCAGAAACAGAATATCAAATAAACAGAAGCAAAGAAGATTTTCTCTTATATTCGTAACTGAAAAGGGTTACATTATTTATAGTAATGTTTAGCTTTATGAAGAAGCAATTGAAAAACTAACTGAAAAACGTAATGAGCAAGCTATCTATAACAGAATACAGTTGTTGACAACTGTATGAACATTTCAGTAGCTGTAACTTCACTTGCTTCAGCTGTGAGTGAAGTTCAGTTGCTTCTAGTAGCTTCCAGATTCATTGAAGCTTGCTAACTAGTTGCTTAATATGTCCAACTTGACTTGTTACAGCAGTAAGCAGTCTTGGTTGCAGCTTGTAGTTGGACTGCAGCATTAGGCTGAGTTGCAGCTTGTAATTGGTCTGCAGCATTAGGCTGAGGCTTGCTTGATCAGTTGCTTCTGTATTATATTTCAACAGTCCCCCTTCAAGATGGAGG
>CAOJBK013131805.1:0-13128 GCA_948294925.1 Codiaeum variegatum
GTTTATCGTCCAAACACAATATTTTTTAAAAGTATTTTAACAAATATGATGAAACAGCTATAATAGCTTGAAAGAAAAGGAAAGAGCTAAGAAATACAAAATAAACCAAAGCTCAAATAACTGTCTCTGGGGCGATGGTGATGTCACCATCGGTTCCAACTCCCTGAGCACTGGCTGGAGACTCCTGTTCCAATGGAGTAAACCTTGGTATTTAGGCTTATGCCATCAACCAATTCACTGCTAATAGAGATGTAAGTTGGCCGTCACTTTGATCGAGTAAGACAACTACGATCACTGGAGATCGAAAAAATGCTACACTAATTTTAAGGTTGCTTGAGCAAAAATTAGGGTTTGTTGATGAGAGAAATGATGCCCCTATCCTAGAATTTCTCTTCCTTCTGAGGCGGTGTGACTTTTCCTTAGGTTTGGAAATCATGGTCTTGGATTTGCGCTTGTTTGTGGTACCATTCCCTCAGAATTCGATTTCATGGGCCTACGTCTATTGGTCTAAACATTTGGCTATTGATTCCCTTATCTCGCCATGGGCCAACTTTTAACCTCTTCATGGGTATCACCGCATTTATTTGGTTCTCGTGATTTTGTCCGCTTAAAGATCCTTGGGCCATAGCCCAATTTCCAAAAAAAAAAAACACAATCTAATTCCAAGTTTTTTTAACATTAAGTAATTAAATTTGAGAGATAACTAAGTAATTAGATTTGAGTTGTGACTATTAATTGCTAATAAATATATTAGAAATATTTAAAATAGTTGAGATACTGATTTGAAATTAAAAAAAAGAAGAGATCATTTAAGAAAAAAAATGAAAAATTGAGACTAAATTTATAATTTAGCATAATTAAATATGGATAAAGTATTATTTAGCCCATAGATTTTGACATAGTTAACACAATAATTCATATATTTGGCCAAACTCATTTTTTAATTTTCTATTTTGATTCTGTCAAATAATTTAGTACCTCAATGTATAATTTGATATGTTCCCATTGTTTTTTTTATGAAATGATGAAAGAGGACAATATATATAAATGTATAACAATTGATTAAAAGTATATACTTTCAATAAAAAATTATATTTTCAATAAGTTATTTTACTAAAAATAACTTAAAAATTTAAATCTACAAAATTAATCAAACAAACACAATTTTTTAAATTTATAAATTTAGTCAATTATTTCATGGAAATACCTATTTTCCCTTTCTGACTATTTCAAAAAAAAAAACTAAATGAAAGAGACGAAATTAGAGACTGAGACTGTTTGTAAAAATCAAAATGTGAGTTTAATAAAATGTAGAATTTTTAATATTAAATAATAAGTTATCCTTTATAAATTAATAATAATCCATTAAAAATAAGATGAAAGAAAGAGAAAATTGAAAATATTTTATTTTGTTTGGGTGTAGGAAAAGGATTTGGGGTAATGACAAATAAATTACTCTAGTTTGTTTACAGAAAAACCTAAGAAATAATTTTAAGAGAGGAGAAAAAAAAAGGAGTAAGATTACAGACACACATCGCGCGGGCAATTTTGGTAGCATAAACCGTGCCAGTCTTTATATTCTCTAAAATCCAAAAAATCCCATTCTCTTCTTCGATTTTCCTCTCAAATTTCAAAATTCAACAGTTGAGGTTTAGCGTTTTTATTCAAATTTCCTCTCAATTTTTCATTTTCAAATTAAGAGTTGAGGTTTAGGGTTTTTATATTTGTCATTCAAATCAAATTCTTCAGATCTCTGATTTAATTCATGGACTCGCCTTCTCCAGAGGATCATCACCGAATCGCCCCTACGGGTAATACATAAATTTCTCTCTCCATGCCTGAGCGGTGTTTATTTTGATTTTGTTTCTGTTTTCTTGTTTGAAAGTATAATTCACTACGCGTATTCGTATTTCGTTGTATAAACCCTACTGTGCTTTATTTATTCGATCCATAAGATTTGTTTCCTTCTTTATTTGCTGGAGCTTCAGTTCTTTAGAATCTTTCATCGCTTCTTCGCTTGTTTATTTTTCGTAGGGAAATGTAGTTTATGTATGGTCAATTTTTAATGTGGTAAATAGGGTTTTTTTATGTATTGAGTCAACTCAGTGGCATTGAAGTCTTTTTTGTTTTGCTTTTTCGGGTTATGGATTTTGTAATTGCTGTCACATCTTGCTGACAGTCACTGTATATGTATTGCATCTAGTTCATCGCATATTTTATGGTCATACAGTGTTGTGTCTATGCATGACATGTCGTTTCCTTTTCTTTTTTTGTGTGTGCGTGTAAATTACCTACTTCATTTGTTTTGTGTATTTCACTCAGCTTATTAAAATTGGATGCAGGAGAGGCACCAATGAGGCAAAATGATATAACCGAGCAGGTACTTAGCTGTGAATTCTTTTGTTAGTTTGCTTTCATATTATTTAGGTGAATGTGTTCCATTAGCTATTTATTTTGTAATATTATCAGCCACTTTCGCCCAAAGATGAAAGGGTTGTTTCAGTGAATCCTTCTCCGGATGCAGCCATCAGAAGGCCACCAAGGGATGCTGTGAATCAGACACGATCCTTGGATGCTGGTGGAGATCTTAGCATTGCACCACCATTCAATACTTATGCTACAAATGACCAGACAATGTTATATGGCGGTAACTATATTCTACGTCGTTTTGTTATTAATTATTTAAAGTCATTGAGTTTTAAAGAATGCTTATAGAGTAAGTGCTGATGCTAAGTATGTTATAGGCTTGTTTACAGAAAATCCTAACTTATAAGGGTGGTTTCACTTTAAATCCTAATGCTTAAAACATTACAAGTTAAACTCCTAATATTACGTACTCCCCCCGTCCCAAAAAATAGTCTCTTTAACTACTTTTTATGTCCCAAATTATAATCCATTTTCAATTTTCAATGAACAATTAATTAATCTATTTACAAAAATACCCTAATTAATTACTATAATATGACTTTACATTTTTATTGATCACTAACAATAAGGGTAAAAAAGAAAATTACACATGAAATTAATCATAGCAGTTATAATAATTATAATTTCTTAATCTGTGTGAAAAATGCAAATGGGCCATCTTTTGGGGACGGAAGGAGTATTTAAATTAGCATATTTATTGCAAACACAGGGCATGTACTGATTGGTTGGAAGAGTATAAATAAAAATGAACAAATAATAAGTGCTCGTTTAAGAATTAAATAAAGGAAATGCGTTATTTTGAAAATTGAAAAAGCTAAAAATCACCATTGATCACATTCTCTCTCTGTTCTGGAATCAAACAGCATTTATTCTGAAAAAACTCCTATGCATGTGATCTTTCCCTTCTCTCATCCAGAAGGCATTGAATTTAGGTCCCTCCCCGGATCCAATCAGTGAAACATAATTGCTGTTGTCCTCCTCTATCAAACCCATCAAATGTCAAAATCTCCATTTCCAACCAGATTGCCACACTTTTTACATTTAGATCTTGGGGACTTTCTCAGTATACTGAGTTAAGTGGTCCAAATGTCCTGATGTCAAGGACCGCTCTGAGAGAGATGATTTAAGAGCTCCACTTTGGGTGGTGGACTTGGAATTTGAAGATGGGAAGGGAGGGTTGGGCATTTGGTATGTGGATTTCTTATTACTTTCAGTTCAATATTTAGGAGGTAAAGTTGCTGGTGTTCTATTGGGGTTTTAGTTTTGGAGGCATCTGTTTGCTTTTGCATATGGATCGGAACGAAGAGGTATGAAAATATAGGAAGAACGGAGACATAAATGTGGGAATGTGGGGAAAAATAATTATTTGTTTCTTTATCATGTTGTTTATTTCCTGTGTGTAATGATAGTTAATGAGTGTTACCCCTTGTAGACATGTTTAATGTCATGTTGGCATTCCTAACATGTTAAACATTAGTGTTTAACTTGAAATACCACTATAATGGGGTTTATTTTCGGTAACTAATGCTATCATTTTCATATCTAGGATTGTACGCATTTCCATTTAGTTCAATACATAGTTGTTGGCTAGATTTATCTTTTTCTGAAAGACATCCTTTTTTGAGGGAAATTCTTAGTTTTCTGCTTAGTTTTTTTTTAATTCTTTTTAGAATTTATGTGGAAATGAAAATACAATCCTGGGGATAAATGTACAGTTTTTTGTCCCTTTTATTTTATAGTGCCGCTTTTTAACATAATATTATGCAATCATATGTTTCGGCTTGCTCTTTGCTTCAGGCTATGGTAACAGCCCTGGGTCTTGGGATGGATATCCTCAATATCTTAATACTGCAGATGGTCTGCATATACCTCCGGTGAGTGACTCAATTTATTCTCGCATCTTTTTATACACTTGGATATTAGGCATTAAACTCATCAATTTATCTTGACATTAATCAGGTTGTCTACAACGATAATCCATCTCTCATGTTTCATTCTGGTTATGGCTTTAACCCTGAGTTGGCGTATGGGCAGTATTCTACAGTTGCGACACCTTTGCATTCTGTAATGCTGGAAGGCCAGTTATATGCTCCACAGCAGATCCCATTTCAGCCATCTTTCTATCCACAACATGCACATAATAATGTGCCTGCATCAGTTTCTCTCTCCTCATCTGAGCACATTGCATCAGAAAGTAATAGTGAAAACTTGCTTTATGGGCCAGGATCAGCTTACTTTGTACATTTTGGTTCATTTGGTGGAGGGAATGTGCCTGGTACACATGGCTCCAGTCCATTAACATCTCCACCTATCTATTCTCAGCCCACAGGCATACTTGGGCCTTATGAACACCATGCTCAACAGGTTAGTTTTTGCTCATTTTAATTGTGTGAAATTCTGGCATTTGCTGAAAGGAAACGTTCAAAACATGCATCATTGTTGCTGCCCTTGTCATTAAAGTTATTGCCATAATGCCATTATTGTTGGCCCTATTGTCTACATTATTGTTATCACGGGTTCACATCTTATTTTAATTACACTATTAACAGTAACTAGGTTATTATATCATAATATGTCAGCACTTTACCACTTTGTGAAGGCTGCAGTGCTGTTTAGATATCATTCCACTATATTCTTAAAGTGCATAAACATTTTTCACTGGGACCACAATGTGAGGATTGCATTGGAAAATAATGCGTGTTTAGCTCATCTCCCTGATTCACCTTCTTCTGTGAGCAATTGGAAATCTAGCTTTAGATAAACCTCACCAAATTAGTCAACCCTTAGGCCTATGTAACAGGACTTCCAAACTTTGTGTCATTAGATGGGCCTCTGACATTTACTTTTTCGCCCCTTTCCACGTAGCACAATTTCTACATTCCTGGTTGTAACATGTATGGAACACATGCAATCTTAAACATCTTTGAATTTGCTGGGAAAAATCTCAGAGTCCAAAGAATAAAGAATAATTGAATTTCAATGAAATTGACTCTTAGTGAAATGCATAACAAGCCTATTATGAGATATAGGGGGGAAAAAACCCTAGTCACAGCTGGACAAAATTACTAAACAAACATCCTAATAACACTAGGAACACTTAAAAGTTAGAAAACGTAACTACACTTGCAAAAAAATCATATTAACTATGATGATACTTGCAATAAAATAATACAGCTGCTTCAATTGACTCCAACATTATATAATATGCATATGGTGAAATAAAAGGAGTAAGTTATTATGTAAGCTATTGAAATCACTAAGCCTTAATTCCAAATTAGTATTTGGGCTACATATTCAAAGAGATATAAGGTCTCAAAATAAGATGCTCTTTGAAAATTGCAAACTAGTGTAATTTTCTATTGGTTTCTAGTGGCTGGAATAGCCATGATACTATTGCACATGTTGAAACTTTTCAGTGGTTAATATGACAATTATAGATGGACTCCTGTATGGCTTGGCTTCCCTTTGCTTGTTTTATGTCTTTTCTTTTTATTTCCTTGTTCTACCCTTTCTCCTATGCTTGATCCTGCTTTTGTGTTTCTTGAGAATAACTAAGTTTTACTTTCAAAGATTTTAAAAGGAAAAATGGAAGAACTCAGATCAATCGATTTTCCTTTGTCTTTGTTGTATAATAAGTTAAAAGTTTTATGTAATCATCTGGAACACACTTTTTATGGGTCAAGTTAAAAGTGTTTTTTTTTTGTGTTCTAATTTATTTAGTTTATTATGATATTTATGGTTTTGATGTAAAATTTATTGTATCTGGGAACTTTGATTTCTAGAAGAATTCATTTTACTGGATTGGAGCTACTTGTTAAACTTGATAATTGGTCTTATATAAGGAATCTGGCTCATGGGTGCACTTACCTGTGAAATAATTCACATTCTATCCCTGCTTTGAATGGTAGTTACTGTTTTGTTCTTTGATAACATAGATGTTCCTTGGACATCATTATCTAATTGCAGATGTCCAATAGATATTGCATGAATTTAGACTAACTTCCTCCATGGGACACTACCAGCATCGCGGCTCTTATCCGAGTTCCAATATTGGCAGTGGTTCCATTTCTTATTCAGGGGCTCACGATTGGGGGCAGCTTACCCTCGATAAGGGCAGAAGAAGAGAAAGGGGTCATGATTCTATTTATGCTTCTAATGATTCACTTGGTATTGATCGCAATCGAGGACCAAGGGCTTCCAAGATTAAGGGCAAGACCACTGAACAAAGCTCTTTCTCTGGAAATGGCAAAGATGAGTCAGCTGGTTCTGGATTTCAGCTCGATTTGTATAACAGGCCGGATTTTGTTACTGATTATGAAATGGCCAAGTTCTTCATAATCAAGTCTTTCAGTGAAGATAATGTTCATAAAAGCATCAAGTACAACGTTTGGGCCAGTACACCACATGGGAATAAAAAACTAGATACTGCTTATCATGGAGCGAAGGAGAGAGAAGGCAGCTGTCCAGTCTTTCTATTTTTCTCGGTATGTTGCTGTTAGTTAAATTAAATGCATTTTATTTTCATTAATCATCTGGGAAACTCAACAAGCTGGGCCCCGATTGAACCTGATGTTAGGAGATGCAGGTAGCAAATACACAAATTTGGGACAATGGCCTTTCAAATTTAAATATTTAAAATGTATTGTTAAAAAAAATTGAGAATTTAACTTGCATAACCTTTTCATTTTGTGAGATGATCTGCAAATATGGCTGCCCACAATGTTCTTGGAAAGCCTATTCTATGATTCTATGACAGGTCAATTGGAGTGGTTTGTAAACTGTCCACCATCTATTGCCAATATAATCTTAGCAAATAACCTTCCAAACTAATAATATTATGACTGAAATTAGAGGCTCTTGAGAACAGTAAGTTCCATAAATTGAAAGTTCCTAAACAGGAAGCCCTCCGTCCTCTCCTGTCCAACTTAAGTCACTTCCTTGGAACGAAGTCATTATTGAATATTTGAGGGGAAGAATGACTTCCCTTTCATATTTCCTTGTAAATTAGTAAGGCTGTAGCATCTGCTTCCTCGGATTTGGAAACAAACGATATCTTGGCTAGAGCACAGAGACTGAAACTTTAGTTTTGAAGGAGTATGTCTTTTGCCATGGAAGTGGAATAAGCAAATTTCTTTTCTTTTTTAGTTGTGTGCTAGATACACTCGGCAAGTGGTTGACGTTACATTTAGTAGACATGAAATTGATTGCCCACTATACGTGCTTGTGTTCTCAACTTACCCTGGACTATCGTGATCTCTACTGTCTCGTGGAAGGCTTTGCCATATCCAGTAGTGGTTGTTGACGTGGCAATGCAGTAGCAGTGGTTTTTATTTTGCACACCCTTTGAATTGCATTTAGCAGACGTGAAAATAGTTTCCTAACCATGTGGCCTTTTTTTTCTTTAACAATTTATGTTTGTCCAATGCCACTGTATCAGGCCTTGCACGTTTGTGCTCTTTTCTCATAGCTGTTTTTTTCCCCTGTTGTAGTTTTTTTTTTAGAGAAAATCCTCTGTTGTAGTTTCATTGTGGGTTAGTTTCATATTTGGAATGGTTCTGATTCCAGTACACGAATATATAATCAAAATATACAAATACATAATAAGTTATGGATAATATTTACTTAATATTTGGAGATGAGTTTGAGCAGAGCTCAAGTTGGTGGATTTTTATAACAAAATCAAATATTAATGATGTCCTGGCTGCCTTTTGTTTCTTTTACATTGTTAAGTTGTAATATAAATATTCATGCAACTTAATTATTTTTTCTGTTACTGTGAGAAGAAACACACACACACACACACATATATATATATATGAAAACTCTTGTGATTGCTTATTTTGTTTAAATTGATATGCATACTTTATGAATAATCTTGGATTTGTTGGTCATATTTGTCTAGGTCAATGCTAGTGGACAGTTCTGTGGGGTTGCTGAAATGGTTGGACCTGTAGATTTCGAAAAAAATGCTGAGTACTGGCAACAAGATAGGTGGAGTGGTCAGTTCCCAGTTCACTGGCATATCATTAAAGACGTTCCCAATAGTCGATTCCGGCACATACTACTTGAGAACAATGATAATAAGCCTGTTACTCATAGTCGAGATTCTCAGGAGGTAGAGCAATTCAAAATTTCTCCAACATGCTTTTCACCTTTTTCTTCTCTTTCCTGGATTTCTTTAACAAGTTGCTATTTATGAACTTGAGAATCATTGCTGGACTCTATGCATTATCGATATGTTCTGATATTTTATGTGTATAGGTCCTATTTGTAGATTCTTTACTTTGGTTCAGTTTCTTGTGCTGTAAATTGTCGATAAGCAAGTGGTGTTTCTTAAAACTTCTTGGATATCATATGGGATCCTTGGTACATGTTAACTTGAATAACCATTTTAAGAAATTTACCAATTGATTTTGATGTGGGTGATTAAGAACGGAAAGGAGCTGGATGGAGGCTTCCCTTTGAAGGAGGCATGGAAATTGGAGCCCATTTTCAGGGTAGTGTTTTTTGCATTATGTCCTCCCTGCCAAAACCCATTGTTGATTCTGAAATTTGATGAAGAGAAGATATACGCATTAGATAAGTGTGTTGTTTATTGTGAATTGGCAGTGGCTTTTTGCTTTGCTTTTTAGTGTGAGGTTAACTGGGTTCCTCTTTTTTTTGGGTATAGGCTCTGCTAGACAAGTTGGCATAGTAAACCTTACAAAGAGCACAAAAACTTATTGCTGATGCTATATATGGTTTCTGGTTTATTACGAGGCAAAGAAATATATATTTTCTTATACAAGAGACTTCTATGTATAGATTGGGGACTATCTCGTTGAAGGTTGTGTTGAATTTCAATTTATCATTTCATCAAGGAAGTTTCCTGGTAGATGAAGCTAAGTAAAGGATCTAGATGATTGATAAATTAACTGACTGGTCCTTCTCCATGATCTGGTCCATCCAAATAATGCCAAAGAAAAAAATCTATTGTCCAAGCCTTAGCTTTTTTATGAGTTTAGACTGGTGAGTAATTGAGGCTATGTATGGGTCTTATCTAGGACTTGAGTCAATCGACTTGATAGTTTCTTTAGAATCATCTTTTTCTAGATCCATCGAAAATTGTTTGTTACAATGTTCTTCATACATATCCCTTGTTTGATATATTATATGATTTTGAAGCTTGAAATATATGCATAAGATTATAAATGATAAAGTGATAAAATGATGGAATTCAATTCTATCATGTTGAACTTATAAAATTGAATTTGTGGGAATGAAGTATACATTTTCTTTGAAACTAGGCTAAATGACAAAAAAATGCTTAAAACTTTTGGGGAAAGTACAAAAATGTGTGAAGTGGTTTAACGCATTTGCAATTTAGGATTTGGAATTTTTCATAACAATTTAGGGTTTGTGGTATAATTTGTTAATAAAATAGAGTTTCCGTACATTTTCATCCGATGTGGCGCTGACGTGGCGTGCACGTGTCAGGTGGAAAATGATGCCACGTCAGTGCCGCATAGGATGAAAATAGGCGAAAACCCTATTTTGCTAATAAATTGAGTCACAAATCCTAAATTGTCTCGAAAAATTCAACAGATCCTAAATTGCAAATGTTTTAAACCACAAGGCCATTTTTTGTACTTTGCCCTAAACTTTTTGCTGTTTTTCATAGTTTTTTTAGCAATTTCGTGCAGTAAGTTCGAAATTTTGGCAACTATATTTCAAATAGGTAAAATAAGTCCTGAATTTGCTGATGTAACAGCCTTAAATTGTTTTTTTGGTTAATTTTGTTATGAATACAAAATAGTAGTACTGAATATTTTAGCTGTTGCCAGTTGTCTTTTCTGTGCTATAGGAAATATATAACAACCATCCGATGGACTGATACATTGAGAATGAAAAAAGCCTTTCTCTATTGGCTTTTGCTTAGCTGTGTGGCCCATGCAGGACTACTAATAGTTGTCTTTGTGCTTGGCTTTTTTTTTATTTTATTTTATTAGGTCTTAGGTTTGGGTGTGGGGAGCAACAGGTATTTTGCTTATAAACAAGCAATCTATCTGCCAGCTTTCGGAAAGCTTGTTATAGAGGCGATTTGCTGGTTGTCATTCTGCCACTGTTTGTCCGCTTCATCCTCTTATTAACTTTGGGCTCTTAGTTCTACTAGATGGAAAATATGATTCACTTTACTCTGAAAAGAAAAAAAATTCTTGCAAATAAATTTTTCATTGCATTGCTTTAGGAAGAAAAATGCAATTTCAGTTTTTTTCTTTTTAATGAAAAACTGTGGTTGTATGTTAATCCTTCCTGAGATTTGTACTTCCGAATCTGATTGGAGAAAAAGGATTCAAAGTGTCATGGCTGCTGGTGTTTTGTTCTTGTAGGAAAATGGTGTGACACTAATGTTTGAACTCTGTTGGTTTTTGAATTCATTTTCTTCTCTGCATAGCGATTGCTTGTCCCATTGTCAATCTCACTGTCCTTACCAGTTGATTCTTACACTTTTGTGCACTATTTACCATGTACATGAGTATGTTCTTTGATAATGGCTGCTTCCCCCATCCCCATTTTCTTTTTTTGTTTGTCACTAGAGGGATTTTATTCTGATTCTTTACTAATAATTTCTCCTTATCGTTTTTCCATTTGATGATGAACATGATCAGGTGAAACTAGAACTTGGCATTGAGATGTTGAAAATTTTCAAGGATCATGTTGCACATACATCTCTTCTAGATGATTTTGATTTTTACAATCAGCGGGAGAGAGCCTTGAAGGAAAGGAGAGCCAAACAACAAACTAGTCCAACAGCACATGCTTCAAATTCACTTGCTGATGAGACGATAAGTCAAATTTCTGGTAGTTTTTCACAAAATCTCCACTTGGATGATGGTAGTAAAGAAAGAACAGTGGTTGATGTGAATTATAGCTCAAGGACTGATCCTGGGGTTTCATCAACAAATGACACCAGCACTGCCTTCTATAATTCCGACAAGCTGAGCAATATGGTTTCAGGTGCTGCAGATTCCATTAGCCATAGCTTATCAAATACTTTGAAGTTAGAAGAAGGTAACAAAGTCATGGTAGCTGAGTTAGACGGTGAGCACCGGGGTTAGGACTTTGATAAGATGATTACAGGTTACATTGACAAATAGGAGGAGTAGTTTGTTGGCATCTTTGAGATGCTTGCCGTGATGGGTAAGAGTAATTTGTTCTCTTTTTTCAATTTATGGATTCTTTTCTCGCTAACAACATGCTGAGTTCTGATTGCGCTCTAACAAGCTGGTTTTTGTTCGTGTTTCTGTTTTGTCAACTGTTGAGGAGAGTTGGGAGGTTTGTTAGCATATGATCTTTGTTTGGATTGTTCTTTTGTTGGAGAAGGCGGCATTTGGTGCTGCCGGAGTAACAAAGTTTAAGCAAGTGGTTTCATATTGTTGAGGTTGTACACTGTGCCTGATGCCTAATTTGATGTAATTTTAGGTTTTCTGAGCGCATTTAGTTAGTGGAAGAATTTGTAAAATTACCCATTTTTTTGGGAGGCAAAATATTAATAATAAATTCAAAGAAAATAAGGAAGTAAAAAAAAAAAGACTTTGTTATGAAAATCTTCAAAAAACTTGTACTTTTTTTTTCTTCTTTATTTTAATATAAAATTATGAGAATCTCGTCATCCTTATATGCAATGAATATTTCTTTTGTAATGGATGAATTACAATAATGTATATCAATTAAAAGTATAAATGTACATTTTCATAACTAATGATAAATTGTACAGTTAAAAAAAATATTCAGTTCAAATAAATAAAATATACATTAAGGAGAAAATAATAAAATAAGAATTCGATCGCATGGAATATTCTACCCTTTGATTCAAATTTCAAAAAAGAAATTATAATTTGATGTATAAAATATAAATTTTCTAAAAATTTGTTTTGAATACAGAGGGAGGGGAAACTCCGAAACACAAGCACAAAAAACAGAAACTAAGTAGCAGACGGGAGTTATAGGACTCTCCTATGCCGTATAGCTTCATATTATCATTCATTAAGAACCTGTCCGCACCTGGAGTAGGAGAGTTATGTGTCAGGGAATTTTTATATGAATTTAAGAAAAGAAAAATGTACAATATTTTAGAAGTGGTTGAATCCATCCTTTTCCGTTATTCTCAAAAAATTATATATTTTGGTGTTGAACATGAAGGAAAATTACAAGTCGTGCAGCAGAAGCAGAAAAGTACGAATAGTGAAAGATTCGGTTTTTAAAACTTTTTAAAAAACTTAACTTTGTTAAAAATTAGTTTAAACAATTATACAAATATTTTGAAATATTGCTCTAACCTACGGTTTAGGTACTCAAATATTTTGTCAAAATTCTTTAACAAAATTTTTAAAAATTTTCAAACTTTTTGAAAATTAATTTTATGTTAAAACTCTTTCAATATAGAAGGTTTAGTCATTTATCAAACTCTTTGATAAATGTCTAAATCTAACTTTGGATCCATAACTTCAACCAATGATATAATTACCAATTTATGTGCAAAACACAAATTGAACAAAAAATGGTTAGAAGTATTGTTAAGCTCCCAAGTGTGAAGCTTATAGCTTGAAACATACCTAAATTTTTTCAAAAGTTTGTTCTCCGATTCTCTTCAAGAAGCTTGAATCATCTCTTTTTGATTATCTAAACTTTTGATCCTTACTCCTTTACTTGAGAACTTGA
>CAOJBK013132200.1:0-12168 GCA_948294925.1 Codiaeum variegatum
AATTAAATTAACAGGATGCTAGCATGTCTAGATGTTTAATTCACAAAAAGGAAAATTTTAATTATGTCATAGTTTGTATGAAATACAAATGGATATGACTAATTGAAATGGTTTTGGACAAACAAATAAAATAATTAAGGTTAATATGAGATGTTAGCTTAATCCACATGAGATGTGATTAATTAAGGTTTAAAGATGATTCCTACAAATTATATGCTTAATCTAGTTGACTAATTGACTAATCATTTAGTCAAATATCAACTAGAATAAGTAACCATAATTTTCCAACATGGTTCCTTAATTTAAGAAAAAGTGGTTGGATAAGTATGGGGTATAAATAGGTAATGGCATCATGTTTTTTTCCTAACACTTACTCTCACACTAAAGAAAATGAAATAGATGGAGAAAATATTCATCATCTTCTCCAAAGAGTTAGAGAGAGAAGCTCTCTAAGAGTTAGAGAGAGAAAGCTTCAAATTCACACAAAATTGTGAGAGAAAGTTTGTTTTGAAGAAGAGTTCTTCAAATACAAACTCTTCTTTAATTAACCCTTGAGAAATGAGTGTGGAGAAGCTTTCAAGTCCAAAGCCATTCCTCAAGTCTCAAGTTCTCAAGTAAAGGAGTAAGGAGCAAACATTTGGGTAACCAAAGGGAGAAGATTCAAGCTTCTTGAAGAGAATTGGAGAATAAGCTTTTTGGGAAAAGTTAGGTATGTTTTGAACTATAGGTTTCGCACTTGAGGAGCTTAACGAAGGAGGGAGAGAGATATTTTTACTTCAAACCTTTCTTTGTTCAACTTGTATTTTGTACACAATTGGTGAAATATCTTTGGTTGAAGTTATGGGCATAAACTTAGGTTTAGACATTTATCAAAGAGTTTGATAAATGACTAAACCCTCTATGTTAAAAGAGTTTTAACATAGAAGTGATTTTCAAAGTGTTTTAAACTTTATAAAGATTTTGTTAAAAGAATTTTTACAAAATATTTTTATTCAAACCCTAGGTTAGGGCAAAGTTTCAAAGAGTTTGAAATATTGCTTAACCTAATTTTGTTAAAAGAGTTTTAGTAAAATTTAGTTTTGAAAAATGTTTTGAAAATCAAAATCTGAATCTCCATTCCATAGGGTTCAGCTTTCCCTTTTACTATATTGCTTCCACTGCACGGCTCATTCATTATATTCACCCTTCACCTGCTAGCTGAGCCTGCTACTAGCTGTTTTGAGCCATTATAAAAGATGAACTCAGATGGTTTGTGGGTTCGAGTAGCCTCCTTCTCCTTGTTCCTACTAAGAGGGACTTCTTTTGGTCCTCCAGTGATGTAAAGGGTATCTCTGGCTACTCCATCTTCCATGGGTGTGACCTATATTGGGTTCGCTGGTCCAGCTTAGTCAGCCTTTTTAATGTAATTTTTGAGATATCCTTATTGAATCAGCCTTTTGATTTCCTCCAAGAGAGAGCGGAAGCTGTTGGTAGTGTGTCCATAGGTGTTGTGGAATTTACACCATTGAGACCTATCTCTCTTCTATGGGTCTTTCATAATTGGCCTTGGTCTCCTCTAGATATCTTTGTCTTAGAAGGCAGCGAAAACCACCTCTGGTTTGGCATTTAGAGGTGTGAATTTGGAGGGGTTGAATCTCTCCCTCCTAGGTGGTTCGGTCTGCCTTGGCAGGGGATTTTTCCTGCTAGATGATCCCCCTGTCTTTGGTGCAGGTTCTTCTTTCTTCCCTCTCTTCTGGGATGAACCTGCCTCTTCTAGCTTTCTATTCCTATAGAACATGCTTTCTCTGAAGGCATCATCCTACTTGATATATTCTTCCATGATAGCCATTACCTCGTTCAGTGTCTTAGGTGAGCTTCGGTCTAAAGCTTTGAAATAGTCCTGTGGGTCCTGCACTTTTCTAGAGCTTCAACTGCTTGAGGCTCATCTATGTCCTTTACCTTCAGGGTTTTTCTGTTGAATCGGGCTATAACGTCCCTTAGTGACTCCTCTGAACCCTGCTCCACCTGCTCCTGGGCTCGGGTAGGTGTAGGTATTGGTATGCTGGCAGAGAATCTCTTTACAAATAGGTTCACTAGACTCTAAAATGAGTCTATGCTTCCCTCTGGCAGGATTTCATACCACTTCACAACTACTCCTTTTAATGTGCTTCGGAATGCTCGGCATAATGCCTCATCTCTAGTGGTCTGTAACTCCACTAAGTGCTTGTATTCCAAGACATGTGCCTTGGGGTCCTAGCTACCATCATACTTTATCATTTGCAGATGTTTGAACTTTTTCAGCATATGGAACTCGTCAATGCTTCTACTACATGGAGGTTTCAGATTAAGAGTGAAGCTTCTCCTATGGTCAGGCTTAGCTCCTGCCATATCTTCCACATACTTCTTTACTTCTTATCTTGGCATGACCCTTGACCCATGGTGGCTCAAAGCCTCTTGATCATATACCCCTCTCTAATGCTCATGCTTGTGCTAGTGCCTTCGTTTGCTTTCCGAACCCCTATGAGACTGGCTCATTCGGTCATTTTCCCCCCTAGTTCACCTGGCTTCGCTAGGTGCAGGCTTGTTCCTAGCTCCTTCTTTGAACCTTCTACTTCCTTCACCCACTTTTTCCTCCCTGGCTGGTATCTCTAGCATGGATATGACCCCACCTCTGCCTTCTGTGGGTCTAGCTGGTGGTGTTCTCCCTGCTTCTACATAGTGAGGTATTGAAGTTCAATCTTCTGCTCTTCATGGGAGGGTCGTTAGCCCCTTGAGCTGGTAGGTTGGGTGTTGGATTTGGTTAGAGCTGCAGGAGTAAAGGGACAAGGTTAGTTACTAGGTTCTGTAAGGTAGCCACTAGATCTGGTGTTGTGAGAGGCTATACAGACTGTGGGGCTGGAGTTGAAGAGCTTGGCATTTAAGGCTTCCCCATAAAGCATTGAAGAGTCTGTAGGGAGGCGGCTAAATTGGTCCAGGCCGTTGCTGGGATCTGGTTATTTACAGGTGTGTTAGTTGTTAGATTTGTGTTGGTGGGTGGAGGATTGTCCTCCACTCTATGGGTTTCATTTTGGGTAGGTTCCATATTGAGAGCTTTCAATACAGGTTTTGAGAGATCCTAAGAGAAAGAACTGCCATTGTGACGATTCTCAGAGAGAGAAAAGAAAAGAATGGTGAGGAAACTCTGCGTTTTCCATAGACGACGCCACATGATGCTTGATGTGTTTTCACATAGTTTGAATGGAACTTATCTGGTTTGATTGTGTCCACCTGCAAGACAGAAAGACGATCAGGGGTGGCCGGATGCATGTCCAGCGATAACCTTCTGACGACCAAGTCAGTAACTAGAGAATAGTCTAGTAAATGCTCTCAAAAATGAAACTGTAGCTTTTTAGTGTATGTTTACACTTACCTGAATGAGACGTTTTGAATGTTATTTATAGGATTGAGTCTCTGTAGCTGAGACACGTGTCCGCTTAGGGTAGGCTATCAAGTACTCTTGATAGGACTGTGATATGATTTGAAGGTTAGTGACTGATGTTATCCACTGTCTATATCAGACATCCGAACTCCAAAGGTCAAACTTTTTTAAGGTTCGGAGCTTGAGAAGTGACTAGAATATTTATAAGGCTCGGTCTAACTGAGAACCTTTAATTGATGCCAAACCATATTAAAGCAATACTGTGTCAGTTATAATTTAAAATAGTTTTTTAATAAATTTATTTTTGGTGCCGACCAACATCGTGCTTTTGCAGTTGATGAAACTGTCATCTCTTTTAAAGCCCAAAATCTATTTGGCATAAACAAACCAAATGCAAAGAGAGAAACGGAGAATACCATAAAAAGAAAATTATGATATGATCCCACACACAAAAACCCACTTCATCTCATCATCACACAATTAAAAAGTAAGGATTTTTTCTCTCTAATGGGTTCTCTTTTCTCTTCTACCCCCTATCTTTTCTCTTCTGTGCCCCTTTTACAATTATAGGCATACCCTTCTTTGACTAATCGTGTCTCTCTCCTCTATATAGATTATATATCATTTGCTTTCTTCATTCTCCTCCTTTCTTCTGGCCTTGGAAACAATAAAGCGAAACAGATTATATGTATTTGTTTTTCTTCTTGCTTGGTACTTTCTCTATCTTTTTTTACTCTTCATTTTTTTTGGATTTGAGATTTTTTTTTAATAAAGTTTCTTCTTTTTTTTTTTTTTTTCTCCTTTCGTTTTTGTTATATATGTTTAATTTTATGTTTGTCATCTTTGATACGTGAGATGGAAGTGGAATTTGATCTGATTAAAATGCCATTTAGTATGGAATCCCTGTTGCTCATCACTAGATTCATGAGTTTTATTTAATAATTAATTATTTGTGGTCGTTTTCAGAGTTGTTTTTATCTTCTTAGCTTGTACTCATCATAAAATGTACGACCTTTGAGAAAACCTCTTTGTGAATTAGTATATTATTTTTCAAAAACAAAATTACTTTACCTTGTTTTATTACCCTATTCTCAAGATATTTTTGCTAGATTTTTCATATTAGAGGCCAAAAACAAGTATTGAATTTCATCTGGATAAGCAAACAGCATTTTGATTTGTCTTGTAGTGGACAGTGATATAGGATTTGCCAGAATTGGCAGAAACTGGAGCCAAATCTTGCATTTGGCACTTTAAGAGGAGAATTCACAACCAACTGCATTGTACAAATTGTGTGCATAAATGCAAGGAAGAGGAGAACATAATTTCAATTTCTAGCATTGAATTTGATCATAAATTGCTTTTTATGTGGATAACTGGTGCAGGTTCATGTTTGTACAATGGTTTACTAAAAATTCTAGCTAAAACAAGAGAATGAAGGTGGAAAATTGTTGCAAGAGGAAGTTCATGGCTCAACTTACTTTTGATTTTCTTTTCTTTTTTTTGTTGTGGCGTTAATAGGTCTATAGAACTTTTTTTATTGTCAAGCAATGCCATTTACGTTCTCGAGTTAATCTTACATAAAACTAATTTGTGTAATTCAAATGCTTACCTAATGCATGCATTATATATGTTAACACCTTTTCTTGATAATGTGATTGCTTTCCTAATCATTACTGATCCTACCAGCAAAATTACTTGGGTGTTATGCAGGACTAGAATATCAGTTGCAGAGAAAATTCATTTCTGAACTTTCTTGTCTTTGAGGATGGAAGATTTGATCTAGCTTGATGAAGTTGTTTAATTCTGGGAAGGATAAAATGATGATGCAAGGAGACTTTGATCCGAATACAGTTCATATATATACAAATTCAGCTAAACGAGTCCTAAAGCAAACAATGCTCGACCAGGATCTTGTGTTTAGGAATCAAGTATGTTCTCACCCTGGCATTATAATGTGTTTTCTCTGTAATTACATAAAAATTCTATTTGATATCAGATAATTCCTTTGAGTGGATCAAATCCTTGGGCTACTTCTCAAATTACAGCTTACCTGATTCCTTATTATTTTCCTTCTGGTTATATTTTCATCAAATATGGCTCTAGCATCTAGTGAAAACATGGTATGGAAGTTGGAATAGAAGTTATGCCAAGACAAAAACCATAATTTTTTCTCAGCCTATCTTTATTTGTTATTTTAACTTTCTTGAGGTCCATGAACTCCAATATTTCTTAAATGATAAAACAATCACAAAAGTAGGACCTCCGTAGTGAGTAGTTAATTTATTGTTATTGATATTTGCATAGGTCCATGAACTCCATCGGCTATACAGAGTACAAGAATCGCTAATGAAGGATTTTGGTTGGAAAAACTGTAATGGATACAGTTCATGGAGTCCAGAAGCTCAATCATCCTTGCTTCCTCTGACAGCTCCTACAAGATACGGAATGCTGGCAAAAGAAACTAGATTCTCCACAATTGCTGAGGTAAGTGAAGTACC
The DNA here is from genome assembly GCA_948294925.1 of Codiaeum variegatum. Taxonomy (NCBI): domain Eukaryota; kingdom Viridiplantae; phylum Streptophyta; class Magnoliopsida; order Malpighiales; family Euphorbiaceae; genus Codiaeum; species Codiaeum variegatum. Next base: position 5,896 of record CAOJBK013132200.1, read on the forward strand.
AGATTTGGGTATATGCTATTATGAGCTATCCTCTTTTTATAAGTGATACAGCACTTATCAGAATGTTGCTCTGTCCCTTTTCCTGTTTTGTAATTTTGGAGCATGAACTCTGGTCTTTTTTGAGACATGCGTCATGAAAGTCTGATTAAAAACGTTGACAAATATAAGTCTTGTGAAAACATTTGTGTATGGTCAAAGTATAGGCAAATATAATTCGTCATATCCTCCATTAATAACTTAGCTAAATAATGTGAGAATGGTGATGATGTGTATGTTATGTACTTTTAATTTGTTAAGCTTGTCTTTTAGGTCGGTTCAACACCTTTCATAAGTCAAGATTTATTAAAGGATAGCCAAGGTACATATCAAAAGCTTCAGTGCAGGCCTCTTGATCTTCAATTTTCTGCTGATGCATTCATCAACAGTGTTGAGGAGGATATTTCATTGAAAGGGAATGTTCAAAACTGTTTAGAAGGTTTTCTAGACTTTAAGTTTCCTATTTCTGGTGGTAAATCTCCTAATGCAGAGGGATTGAACTTTTCCCTTGGCATTGGAGGGGATAATAGAACAATGGGAGGCACAACAAAAACTTGTTTCACTGAGAAAAGTTATCCCTGTTCTCAAAATGCGATTGATTTAGAAGAATCGGCTGAAAGGATACCAGTTGGGTATGCAAAATGCACACCTTCTCTTGGCCGTGCTTGCCTGGAAGTTTATTCTGAAGGGAAGCATGAGTCAAAAACCTCTGCTTTCTCCAGTCCAATCATTGCAATCAGTACGAAGAAAGATCCACAAGATGAGATTGCAGGAAGTAGCTCTCTTCAAGAACACAGTGAATGTTGTCAAGAGCAGACCTTTTCCAGTGAAGGTATCTTTCAATCACCCGTACAATTCTATTTAGAGTTTTATATGATGAATTTGTGCTTTTGGAGTTAACCTTCTAAAATTAAGCATATGCTTAGCTTAATGATATAGCACTTTTTTGTGGCGGTCTCTTGCCCAGGAATTAGAGAATGTCGTGATGATTTTCCATCTGATGATCTCTCCACTAAAATGCGACAATTCACTTCATGTCAAGCAGAGCTCTTTGATCTCAACAAAGTTCATCTAGATGACTCCTCTTGTTGCTCAGAGGATCATATGCTTGCCTATCCTTCAACAGCAAGCTCAGAAGGTGGTTCTCATGTTCTTACTGTCAGCTCGAATGATGGAACATGTCCAACCACATCTCAGGAAAAAGTCAACAAGTGCTTGAATGAAAATCTTGCTCCTGTGGATTTCAACCAAAAGGATAAGATCACAGACATGTGGACCAGAAATACTGGATTAATTAATGGTATAGTGTGCCTTGTTGATTCCGAATCTATGCTTAGGCCTCCAGTGGGCATTTCTGAAGATCTTGATAGCTTCAGTGGTGGGGATGACAAGAATGATAGCATCAAGCTGAAGTCGAAATGTGCTAGTGAAGTTAGTTGTGAGAAGAGTGAGGTAGAGAATGCTCTTTTTCTATGTACCGATCAAAGTCAACAAGATGGACATGGCAACAAGACTCCTGCTTCATGCAAATCATACTGCATCTCTGATAATGATTCTAGCAGTACGAAGGCAAAGCATACTGGCATTACATCAGGTGTTTTGAATCAGCAATTGAAAACCCACTTACAATCTCAAGTTGGTGACATTATATCAGGCGAGCAACACCTAAATACTTCTGAAAGTAGTAAAATGGAAAATGGCTACTTCAGCAAGCAGGAAAAGTCAGTAGATGTTATGATTCAACAAGCAGCTGAATCACTTATTCAGATATCTGCAGAGCGATCAGTGTGGGATCATGTTTACCATACAAAAGTGGGGAAGAGAGAGAAACCACAATGTTCTTGTGATTCTTTCGAGTTAATGGCCTTGAACCTAACAGAAAGCAATGAGGATGACAATTCTGTTTCATCAAAGCAATTGGAAGTAACTGACATGGAGACAAAAGATTTTGGATTTAAGTATAGAAGGGGACGGAGAATGAAAGATTTCCAGAAGGAGGTACTGCCCAGTCTGGCATCTCTGTCTAGACATGAAATTCTTGAAGATATAAACATTATGGAGGGAGTCTTAAGATCCCGTGAGTACCGGAAATTTAGATCCAAAATGGCACCTCAGGTTGAGAACTGGGCTGCACCTGTGAGAAGTAGACGGTCAAGACTTAGTCATGGTGGAAGAAAATTTTTTTTATGAAAGTTCAATTAAGAGTTGATAATAGCATTATAACTGAACATTACCGGTTCCATATACCATGGTAACAAATATTGTTTGGATATTAGAATCAAAACCTTCAGAAAGATCACTGATCCTCATTTGTTGTTGTTCATTATTGGTAGAGCAATCTTTCTTGCCCATTTCCTACCCCTCCTTTCATAGAAATTTTCTTCTATTTTTTGGGTGGGGGTAGTGGTTTGATGGTCTTTTACAATTTTATTTACTTAGTTGAGGTATCAAGGAAGAGGAGAAAAAGAACCTCTTTTTATTTTATTTTAATGATGTATTGCTTTTTCATTGATACAAACAAAGTTTTCATGAATATACTGTTTATGATATTCTCTTTTACTGAATATTTATTAGTTTGTCTTGTACTCTTTTGGCTTACAGGTATAAATTATGCATCTGTAATAATTTTTAGCTTTTTTGTGTCGTGTCGGAGATATCAAATTCCAACAATCAAAGATGAAAACTTTAGTGTGATACGTAGAGGGGAAATAATGGGAAGAGTGGAAGCTAAGCCACTGAAAACCAACCTTTGGGAACAAGTATTATCAACTCAAAATGTTAATGGTTCAAGTTCTTGAGTGAAAGAAACTAGTTTGAATTCCAAATATTGCTGGTTGGCTTGCCTCGTCTTCTTGATATTTTGCCACATATGCAGCCAAATCTCTTCACTTTAACACACTAGTGCATTTGTTCATTCTCCACAATTTATATTACGTAATGGAATCAACTTAATGGTCCATTAAAAAAAAAATGCTACACTTGTCTTGCTAGTAATGGTCCTGATACCACACTTGAACAAAATGGGAAACTGCAATTGGCTAGCAACCCAAATGCATACATTCTGCAACTATCATAAAAAAAATAATAATAAGGTTGATGGATTTGGTTTCTAATGAAATCATTTTATTTTTGTTTTTTTCTTATGCACGGGTTTTGTTGAATTATTTTATTAGTAATAGTTCCACTTGACAGTCACCTTTATTTCTACTCCACCATTTTCCCTATCTTTATTCCTAAATTCAGCTGTCTATTTTGTAACCCAAGCTAAGTTTGCTTCTGACTCAGCTTTAGGCCACCATCTATGACAGAAGCTTCAATGAACCCAAGATGGGATTTCAAACTTAATGAGGCTGCACAAAGGAGTTTTAGACAAGCTCATAATCTGTTAACTTTCATTTGTGATCATAAATATCAAAAGAGAAGCACTGAAGAAGTAAGCTTATTTGCTCAATCTACATTAAATGAATTCAAAAATCTACTCACTCTTCTTGATGGAACAACTAATTCAGGTCCTAAGAGAATTAAAAATGGTCCTTTACCACTTTCTCATAACATAAACCCACTTTTATTAATGGATAATTCTCCTAATTCAGTGTTCAATTTCAGTGCTCATCAATCCCATATAAACAAACACTTATTCCCTCTTCAATCAACCATCAAAAGTTTCAGTTTTCATAGGGAGAAACCATTAGTTCATAGTTCAGCTTCTGAAAATCAAATCTTTTCCAAGGACAAGAATGGGATAAACTTTGAAGGGGAAGGAAGAAAGTGTGCAGCTTCAACTGGTGGATGTCCCTGTTCAAAGAGAAGGTAAATTATCCATTGTCTTGCAATTACAAATAATTAACTTGAGGGTTGGTTATTTTGTTAATTAATGTAAAATTTACAGGAAACTGAGAATAAAGAAAATGATACAAATACCAGCTTTAAGTGGGAAATCAGCTGAGATACCACCTGATGAATACACTTGGAGAAAATATGGACAGAAGCCCATTAAAGGATCACCTTATCCTAGGTATTTATTTGTATTAATAAAAATAACTGAAGAGAAATTTTCTCACATAAATAAATGTTTTTTTTTTTAAATGACCCATGAAAGGAGCTATTACAAATGTAGCAGCATGAAGGGATGCCCTGCAAGAAAGCATGTGGAAAGATGTTTTCAAGATCCCACTATGTTACGAGTAACCTATGAAGGAGATCATAATCACACCAACTCCAAATTTACATTTCAATCACCTAATCATATCATGCTTCAGGTCTGATTACTATTAGTAAACTCAAAACATAAATTTTCTTTTCTTTTATCTAATTTTTATGTCAGTTGATCCTGTTTTATATTGTCTTCTTCATGTTCAAATAATTACATATTTCAATTTTTAAGCTCAATGTTGAATTCTAATTTTCCTTACACCTATCTGATTCTGTCTTTGAACTACTCTTTAAGATTGTAAATTGGAATTCTATACTCTTTGATACATTTTTTTTTTTTCGTTTTAAAACAAAATAAATTTAGTTTTTTTTTTGTTGAAAAAAAGTACTTTCTTTTTCAAAAATTCAAAATCTTAATTATATTTTTTTCTCGTAATTTAAGTTTTTTCATAATCCTTTTTTAATGCTAAAAAACTTTAATCGTACAAAAATATGATTTATTTCATGTAAAATAATAATTTTTAAAAAATAAAAGTGTATAATTTTATTATATTTTATAAAAATTATAATATTACTTTTATTATTTTAATATTTCTTACCAAAATATTTTTTTAAAAAAATAAAGTTTTTTTACACATTGAAAAAGAATTATGAAAAAATAATTAAATTTTATAAAAAAACTTTTAAAACAAGCATTTTTTTCATTATAAAATAAAATTATTTTATTTCAAAATAAAATAACTTTAAAAAACTCCTATGATTTTTAAAAATTAAATTTAAGAACTTTTTATTTTTATTTTATATTTTTAATTTTATTTTGAAAAATAAGGATCTCTTTCATTAACTCTCTAAAGCTAGCACTGGTTCTAAAAAAGAAGAAATCATATGCCAAATAGACAATACATGAATACATCTCCCAGCTTTTGCAAGTTCATGAGCAACTGAATTAGTTTCTTTATACACAAACCTTAGAGAGATGTCAATAATAGAAGACATAAGGCTCCTACAATCTTGAACGAGAGATCCAAACTTATATAGGTCTTTATTGGACGATAATAATATTGTTAGTAGAATATGCCATAGAGCTTACACTCAATAAATGAATGTAAACAAAAACCTAACTGGCTTTAGTATATATGTTCTTTAAGTGGATACATTCCTAGTATCGAACGTATATATGTCCCTTAAGTATTCTGTAGGCAATCTATTCTCAAAAAGTTTGAGAATATGAATGACAGATTGCCCTTTTAACAGATGCTTTAAAGGTTGTTTATGGTTATAGGATTATTGGTAGGGAAGCCATTAATCCAGAAGACCATCACCTCTGTTGTCATCTATGATAAGTATGAAATACTTATTGGTATGAAGGTAGTGAGTCTCATGCTATAGACATGTGATGTCTTGACGACACGTGAGCACTCATGAGATGAGTAAGCTGAACAATGACGTTAGATGGTTGATATATGGGTCGTTACTTACCAGTCAATATCGCATCATTTAGATTATGATTGTACATATAGTTCTTAGACTTGAGGCGACATGTTATCTAGCATATTGGAGGCTATGGTTTGTTACTGCTTACATACTGATGCTGGTCACGTATTGGTATATGGTATGTGGTGACCATAACCTGTCATATATTGGGATAAGTGTTTAACCAAGAAAGAATTCATTAACTTGGGTAACCAAGGAAGGAATCCTATGACTTCTGGTTGTTCTTGATACGCAAATCTTTGATCAAAGTGGATACGGTTCACTGGAAAGAGTTTCTAGTTGGAACCTATTTATCGAAAACTCATACTGGATAGAAGTCATATGATCTAGCACCTAGAGTTTGACTTCTTCTATGACCTTAGTTGAGATCGAAAATCCATAATGAAAAGATTTGAGTTCATGGTAATTATGATCGAGAGGTCTGTGTTTATGTCAAGAATATGATCACTTACATTCATTTCTAATTGGGTAGTCATGATATGTTATGCTAGACGTCACTCACGACTTATGGGAATAAGTGTGGAATTAGGTTAACACACTTGGTGGGAAGAAAAGAGTTTTCTTTATCCCATTGCCAATTAGAACATGAAC
>CAOJBK013132900.1:0-11440 GCA_948294925.1 Codiaeum variegatum
ATAGGCACACTAGTCAACAAAATAGAACTCTAGATCCATCCTCGTTATATGGGAGATCAGCCAAGTTCGGGAAACCATCCCTTTAGAATTGCAAAGGGGGAACCGCCCTGAGTAGTTTAAGTAGAATCCGGGGGTGTCGTACCTCAAAGTAAAAAAAAAACAGGCTTAGATTCAAATCACAAACCAGTCAAGCAAGACCACTCTACCGAGGTTATGGTCATCTTCTCCACAGGCAGGTGGAAAGTATTGGTGGTCTGCCACCACCTATTAGCCAAAGCAAAAATGATATTTTTGTCAGGAGTATGTCTGATATTTAGACTCATCCAATCAAATAGATGAGCCGGAGCAATATGGGTAGCGATAACCTCAAAGCAATGCAAAAGGCCAGCACATCAGACAACATAGATCAAGTACCCCATTGTCTGTGCTCAGCATCCTATAGGTAAAAGTCTTATCATTCATATCCTTTTATTTTATTTTTGGCATGAAAAAAATAAATGAGTGGAAAAAATAAGAGAGCATTGAAAAAAAAAAATAAAAGGTGCATGAAAAAAAAGAAAGCATTGGAAAAGAAAATGAGTGCATTATAAAAAATGAGACGTCAAAAAAACATAAAAGAGTAGAAAAAGAGAAAAGTGAACGAAAAACAATGAAAATGGCATAGAAAAAATAAAAAAGAGAGAAAAGAAAAAATACTGCTGAATAGCCATGCCAACTCGAGTGCTCCTATAGATTCTGTAAAAGAATAGCATTCAGAGTCGTCATAGGTTCAACAGCCTCCATGGATGGAAGATCAATTGGAATATAATCAGAAACTTCCAAATCAGTGGATGGACCGGGTAAATCCATGACGGTGGCAGGACCAGGCAGACCGTCTGAACCAAATATGTCGTTAAAAGGACTAAGCAGATCGTCCGAACCAAAATTACCGGTAAATGGAGCAGGTAATTCGTCATGACCCAATATTTCCTCAACAAAAGTGAACAAGTCTTCGTTTGAGCTAGGGAATAGATTCACAACCTTGCCTTCTAAAGATGCATGTAGCTACGCAGACTAATCTTCCTCCTGAATATTATCAGTCAGTATCATTTAGAAATTACTTGGCTGAGAAAAGTTGATAGAAAGGAAGAGTAGAAGTTGAGAAGAAGAGAATGGTGACAATGACAATATTTGTAGGCCCATATATAGGCAAACCTCTGTGTCTCACGTTGTTAATTTGTTCACACTTATCAATCACGTTTTTCTCAAAATGATCTTGCTAAGTGGGTAACTATGAACCCATATTTTTGTACCATTAAATCTGGTCCATTAATAAGAGCCCATAAGTTCAAACCACACTCAAATCGAACCTTAAACAGACCTAAAAAAACCTGAAAAACCAAACAGAATTGGACCTTGAAAATTAGGCCCATGCATATAAGCCCAAATGCATGAGTCTGAGCCCAAATGCATGCATTTTTCCTATAACACATGAGTTAGGGATCTGATGCATGAGTCAGTTCTTTGACGCACCATGCCCAGTTTTTTAACACGATTTTCTATAAATTCGACCCCTGGGTCAGTTTTTCATAACAAGTTTTCGTACCGAACCTTTGTCGAATTATCTTATAGACACAATTTTTATACTGAAACTCTGCCAAATTTTTCGAAACACTAAATTCCAACCCAAAACACCAGTCATTCCAAAATCTGATCAGAAATTCGCTATGCTATACTCGAGTCATACTCCAGTCAGTGTGTAAATAGACCTCCCCAAACGCAATGGAGACCTGATCTAGTTTCATCAAACTGTCTAGCCCACTGGTTCCAAAGCCTCGAAAGCGAAAGGTAGTATATCTAAAAATGACATAGTATTTTGGTTCTGAATTAAAAGCTTTTAAAACTGACCTAGGCAAATTTCATTTTAAACAAAATTCATTTTTTATTAATCAAATTCTAAAATGATTAACAACCTTTTGGTTAAGTCTTTTACAAATATAAAATGAATTAACTTCTGAAAACACAACCAACAAACCCATTGTTTATCAGAGCAACCCCTCCCTTTGCAAGAAGGGAGAACCCCGTGGGGTTTGATTCCCATTCAAAAGGATGTGCCAATAAGCCATTCAAAGGTTGTAACTCCAAAACTTTTTCTCCTTTTCCTTTTTCATTTATTTTTTTTACTATCATGTTAGTTTATAGTGTATCATTTGTTGTATTTCTATCATTATTTTTCTATTATGGTGTTCTATAATTTTTGGGGAATGTGTGCTTTTCCCAGATCTCTTAAACTAGAGAAAGGATCCCTTTTGCGGTTATTATTTTTGATGTATTTATTCATTTTATTACTTTGCTTTTACTTCATTTATTAGGGATGTATTCCTTCATTAGAACCCTTTGAGGCTAGAGGAAGGACCCCTGTTTATTTTTTTCGGCCTTTATCTCTTTTCCTTTATAACTGTCATTCATGCTATTAAACCTGTCAATGCATCATTTTGGCATTCTATAACTATTTATGCATCATAAAAGTATGCCATGCATATACAAAAACCTCTTCTTCTTTTTTTAAACCAAATCCATACAATCAGTTTTAAGCCAAAATTGTTTAGGAAAAGGAATACTTTTCTAAAATGAAAATGTTTTTATTAATCACGAGTCATGAGATCCACCTTTGGTTTGAGGCTCACATTTTCCATAAAATTGGGCAAAACATCATTTTTCATAAAATGGAGCTAAACGACTTTTTAATTACCATGGAAATTGAACTATATTTTTTTTGTAAGAGAAATTGAACTATTTTCTAAAAATTAAGTGGCGACTCAAACATTTACACTTACACCCAACGGACCCATAAGGGGTTCACCTAAACTGAGAATTTTTTAAACCACGACACCATGCACAATCTAGCACCATGCGGTCAGTTTCCTCAAGCTAGAAGCTCAGAGGCGTGCTGGCGGCCACCCTGGTTAGGATGGGGCCTCACATAATATTGGCAATATAACTTGTTGCAATATAATCTTGATGTAATGTATATAGAAAAAAATGTCAATGATAATTTTTTTGATATATTGTTGAATCTTGATCATAAGTCAAAGGATAATTTAAAAGTAAGACTTGACTTAGTTGATTTGAATATTAGACAGGAACTCCATCCCATTGAATCTGAGAATGGGAGAAGTCATTTGCTTACAACTTGGCTTACAATAACTAAAACGGAGAAGGATATTTTTTTGTCAAGTTCTTAAGGATGTGAGATTACCTAATGGTTATGCATCTATCATTTCTAGGTGTGTAAACTAGAAAGATCATAAAATTAGTGGACTTAAAAGTCATGATTGTCACATTCTTATAGAAAACATTCTTCCTATAGCTTTACATTCGTGTAGTCCATCGAAATAAGTGACTACAATTGTAATAGAGATAGCTGCCTTTTTAAGTCTATTTATGCAAAAGTTCTTGATGTGAATGAGGTTGACAAAATTCAAGAGCGAATTGTCTTAACATTATGCAATATGGAGAGAACATGTCTTCCATCCTTTTTTACTATAATGGTTCATTTAATGATCCATTTGGTGGAAGAAGTCAAACTTGGAGGTCTAGTACAATATAGATGGATGTATCCCTTTGAAAGGTATGTCATTATATAATATCATCATTTCTATTCTAGGTCACACTTATAATTGTTTTTCATTTCTCTTAAAAGATCCTTTATTCGTTACAAATCATTAGTCTATAATAAATCACATCCAGAGGGATCAATTGCAGAGTTGTATATAGCAGATGAGTATTTACTATTTTGTTCAAAATACCTTGAAGGAGTAGAATCAAGATTTAACTGATCATTATGAAACCCTGACTTACCTTTAAGTGAACAGATTAAGTACTTATTTTCAACTGGAGGCTAATATATAAGAGAGGCAGAAAACGTTGGTTTAGATGACCTCTCATTACTTTAAGCACATAGTTTCGTGTTACGCCATTGAGATGAGATTGAAGTGTTTCGCTAGTAAGGATTTATTTTTTATTATATATTTGAATATCAAGTTCAATATTTTATCTATTTTAATATGCACCACTTCATATTATGTAGAGATTTCATTGACATTGAAAAGAGAAGAAGGCGGGGACATTCTCGCCTTAATCAAAGCGATATATATAGGCTCATAAATGAAAAGTTTCATGAGTGGTTCCAAAATAATGTAAGTTTGGTTGAAATCATCTTATACTCATAATATAAAAAAAAAATTATTCAAAAACTTTTGGTGTTTACTAAAGAGATAGGTTTTGAGCAACTTAGCAATACCCGAAGACATTATAGCACTTGGTATGGGTCCTACCAAGGTTGTAAAAAGATACACTGGAATCATCATAAAAATTAGATTTTGTACCACATCACAAGAGGAACAAAGAGTGACACAAAATAGTGGTGTAGTAAATACTACTGAGGAGGGTGGACAGATTTACTATGATGGATTGAAAGATATTATCGAGTTGAATTATTATGGTAGTTTCAAAGCAGTGTTATTTAAGTGTGAGTGGTTTGATGTTTATACTAATATGGGCATGGAAAAAAGATGAGTTTAAGTTTACTCTTGTAAATTTTTCCCGTCAAATACATACAGGTGCAAAGCCAGAAAATGATCCATATGTATTTTCTTCACATGTTGAGCACATATTTTATGTTAAAGTCCCTAAATGTGTGGATTGGCATATAGTATGTAGAGCATCACCGAGGGATACTTATGATATGGGCAATGAAGATAAAGAGGGTGCTGCTGCTAACATATTAGAATTGAATCTTCAAATTTTAAATGAGGAGCAACTTAGTTGGGTTAGAAATGATTTTGATGATGATCATGATTATAACTCATATCTTTTGCTTTGTTACTAGTATTATTTTTTTATATTCTCAAAATACTTGGGGTTGAAATATAATTTTACTTTTCATCATAGTTGTTTTAAGTTAAATTGTCTTTTATTTATGATGTGTTGCATTCTCTTTAAATTTTATATATATTATTTTGTTATAATGAAATTCCAGTCATGAATTAAGAATTTTCAGGTACGCTTTTTAATAAGGATTGGGATCCTCTCCAGTAAAGGAAATCCAGCATTTATGTAGTACACCCGTTGATGATTACCACGTGTACATTAATTATTTTCAATAGTCCATATTTAAAAAAGAAAATTACAAGTTTTAAATAAAAAAATCACTAATAATCTAATCTGAACCATAGAAAATAATTAATTAACACGTGGCAATCATCAACGGATGTACTGCGTAAATGCGAGATTTCCTCTGCTGGAGAGATACCAATCCTTTTAACAATGATTTTATATTTCAATGGTTATATATAATATACATTCATAAGTTATAGATTAATTTTATTTTGTTTATTTTTTGCAGTGAAAAATGCCGTCACGGAGTAGAACTCTTAGTGGGTTAAGGATCGTGACAAATACATCTTTGAATGAGCAACATCTTCCACAAGTATCAGAAAATTCAAATCTTTCTCAATCTGAAAACCAACTTGGCCAAACTGATGGTAGCATTATGTCAGCATCACGAACTCATTCTCAAACAAATTAAGAAGCTCAACAAGCCATGGATGAGAATTTCACTGAAATTATTAGTATTTATGCTTTCATTATTCTTTTTTCATAAACCTATTATAGGGCCAATTATATGCATTGCATGTTGACTTTGGATCAGAAACTGATTTAAAGAATTTAGCTTGATTCAAAGAATTGTAATTTCTTGATTAATAGGTACTTTGCATGATAAATTTTCTCCTTCTAACAATAATAGATGGCTTGTTTTTGTGGCTGCAATGTGGATACAATCTTATGCTGGATTGGGTATTTGTTTGGAAGTATATCACTTGCTATAAAGAGTTATTTAAATTATAATCAAAGGCAGCTTGCTAGTTTGGCTGTGGCTAAGGACCCAGGAGATAGTGTTGCGTTGGCTTATTGTTACAGGTAGAGCTCTAGATTCGCCTTTGTGGGCTGTGAGTAGTAATTCCTAAGTACTGAGTTCTCATTAATTAATGTTTGATTGTTGGATTTGATCAATTAATTTTGTCCAACTATTTAATTAAGTGACTTGTTTTTTGTTTTTCTTTTGCTCAAAATTGGATACTCTGTGTTTCAATTTTTCATCATCTATCATTTTTTTTTTCAACATTATGACATTTCAAAGGTTTGATTGAGTTAATTGGATTCCAAATAAAAAAATTTGTTGGATTTTTTGGCTTTTCACCTGGTGACTACTTTACTTTTGAAATTTTTAATGCTAATTATGAATGATCTTGCAAAAAGATATTCAAGCCCACTGTTTCATTCTTGTTATACTTTTTACATTGCTTTAAGTTGACTAACTAGTAATTATGATGTTTAATAAAATCTTCAGACATGCCATCCTTTCTTTTAAATTTTTTTTTCCTCTTTTAGTGCATGCCTAAGATCTATAATGATTTTAATTGAATTGTAAAATGCATTTCATAGATTTCAGTTAAATTTTAAAATGCATTTTGTTATTGTTTCTTTCTTAAAGGGAAGGAGATGGACTTTGATGCAATTTCATTACTGACATTGCCATAAATTTCATTAATTTTAAAATGCATTTTGTTAAATTTTGATGCTGTCTACTTGTTCTATGTGGGTTTGGATTGAAAATAGCTATAATTTTGATTAGAAACACGTACATAATTAATATCCTAAATTTGGGATTAGTCTACTTGTTCTATTTGGGATTATTCTGAATTTGGCATATATTGGTATTTCGTGTTACATTATTCCTCTATTTAAGACATTATTTCCATTGATATATAGATAATCGTGGAAAGAGATATAGAAAAAGAGGAAGACAACAATGGCATCTAGGTGGAACCTGGACGAAAATAAAAGGATATTTATAGAGGTTGATAAGTATTGAGTGCCTTGTACCAAAGGAGTGGTGCTTGGATATTTTTTTAGGAACTATTGCATCAAATGGGCAACTTGCACATCTAAATATATTAAGATGGAATGACAAACATTTTGAGTCTTTTTATCACAATATGTTGAATGTTGTTAAGGTATAACAATTTCACTTTGAATTTTTTTATGTGACTATTTAATTTTTATTACATCTATATATATGTATTGTCAGGAAAAATTCCAAATTCCACTTGAACTGGAAAAATGGTGCCTCCAATCCATTAACAAAAAATGGAGATGCTATAAATGTGATTTGAAAGCTCAATATTTTCTTCCAAACATGACCAGTGAGCATATTGAATCTTTGGTGCCTAAAGGAGTCTTTCCTAGTTAATGGTCTATGATAACTAGCAAATTATACATTATTTTAGTCCATATTCTTAGTGAATTTTACTTGTTAAATTGAATTTAATGTGTTTGTTCTAGTGTTTTCAATCATTTCTAAGTAATCAATTGGATTTCAAAATTAGGAGGAACTATTTCAAGGTTCGGGCTCGAAAGACAAAGAAAATGCATCAAAACAAAGAGAAAATGAAGGCTCAGGGCTACCTCACAGCCAGTGAGATAGCCCGTGAGAATACTTAAGAATGGAAGGTAGAAGGTTGTCACGGCCACTAGTACAGGCCGTGACAGAGAGGAGCTCGGCTGTGGGAGAAGTCAGGAAATGGCACAGAGAAACATAAGCTTTTCATGGGCCCGTCACGGGCAGTGGCAGGGACCGTGAGAGCTTACTGCTTCTCAATCTAAGAGCACAACTCATAAGAGGCTTTCATGGGCATTGGCATGGGCCGTGAGAGCCATTCGTGACAGCACTCTGACACTTATATATAAGCTAGAAACGTTCAGATTTAGGGGACTCTTGCTAGACTCTTGCCAAAACTCTTGCTTAACATAACTAAAATTCATTCTAGGGCTCTAGAAAAGAGCTAAAAATCGAAGAAAAAGAGTTCAAGGAAGGTTTTTAAGGGTGGATTACGAATCATCATCCCAAATTAGAGCAACAATTACAAGGATTTGGTTAAAATCTCATTGGGTCTTCACGGGTTCCATGGATTTATGCACTTTCTTCTATTGTTCTTGTTCTTTTACTTTGATTATGAACTAAACATACTTGACTACTTAGATTAGACTAGTATTACTCAATTGTATAGATTGATCAATGTTTTTATTCAGTGAATTAGGCTTTTCATCAAGTTTAGCTTTTGATAATTATTTTCTATAAATCAATGACAATAGCATGTCTGTTCTTGATTTGTGTTGTTTAGGCATTACTAGAGATAGAAAGTTTAAATGTAGAACATTCAAAAGCTTAATTGGTTTGTTGTGTTTGCTAGAGATAGATGCATAAACATCTAAGATTTTATATTTTTCATTAATTCCTTATGTTGTTTCTAATTAAATAGGATTGAGAAGAGATTCCATTCCTATTACTTAGAAATTAGGGGTTTAATTACTTGAGAAAGATTTGAACCTAGTTTTGTGAAAAATCCCACTTGATAATTAATTGACATATTCATTAGTTTGTTGATTGAGCGTACAATTTGAGTTAATACGAGTCAAAATCTAGGTAGATGCTTTAATCCATCGTTAATTTCCATATTTGATTTTCAAATGTCTTTAGAATTTTATTAAGTGCAAGTTCAGTTTTTAAAGTTAACAGTAGTTGATTATTAGTTCATAAATCCAACGATTATTATGAGCTAGACAATAGATTAGGAAATTGAGTTGGTGCTTGATCGATTAAACCAACGAATCCCTTGGGAGAATGATATCGGGACTTGCTGGTTTTACTACTTGATACGACCCTATGCACTTGTGGGTGTTGCGGATGAGCGCGATCAAGTTTTTGCACTGTAGCCGGGGATTTTGTTTTTTTTTTTTATACGATGAACATTGACAATAAATATGACGCAATTGATTTAGCCTTTATTTTTCTGTGTATTTAATTTTGTTTCTTCTTCTATCTTATTTCAAGTTAGTGAATGACCATAGCTAACCAATCTCATTTGCACCCTTATAATCCCGAAATTCAATGGATTGGTTGGCAACAAAGGAGGTTAGCTCTGGAAGGAGGTGATCCAATTCCGGAAGAAGCTGATAATTTGTCGATTCAAGAAACGGAAGAGGGTGCATTGGAAGTGAATATAGAAGACCCTGAAATAGAGATGGAAGGAAATTAGGGTCAAAACAATCTTGGTGGCAATGAAAATAGACATGTCATAGGAGATGGCAATGGAAATGGCAACCAGAATGGAAATGATCCTCACGTGTGGAGAACCATGCAGTACTTCACTTGGGCTGATCTAAATGATGTTGGCAGTCTGATCAGAAAGCCACGGTGGACTCCAACAATTTCGAGATTAAGTAAGCCATTATCTAGATGATCCAAAACTCTTGCCAATACGAAGGTTTGGCTCACGAGAATCTGCACACCTGCTTGGATGAATTTATTAAGCTTTGTGATACGTTCAAGATGAATGGGGTGTCGGAAGATGCTATTATGCTGAGGTTGTTCCCATTCTCCCTGAGGGACAACCCGAAGAAGTGGCTGAAGTATTTTCCATCTGGACATTTCATAACTTAAGGGCAATTGGCGGTTGCTTTTCTAGAGAATTACTTTCTCCCAACAAAGACCTTTAATTTATGTCAAGAGATTTACCCTTTTGCACAACCGGAGGGGGAATCAATCTATGAAGATTATGAGAGATTCAAGGACTTACTGCTTAGATGTCCGCATCATGGGTTTGAGCTGTGGAAGCAAGTGGAAAGCTTCACCAATGGTCTCATTTACAATAATATACAACTTTTATTGGCATCTAGAGGAGGATCATTGGAGTCAAAGACCATATAAGAGGTGTGGGAGCTTATTAAAGAATTGTCCAGGTCCTATTATCAGAGGTTACCCAACCCACGTGATCAACCAAGGTTAAGGGCACCAAGCATTCAATCTGTTGATGCGGTCACACCTCTGACAGCTCAAATTGAAGCTTTGAATAAGAAGTTTGATGTGTTCACCTCGGGAACTTCGAGGCAACAAGTGATGATTTGTGAGAGTTATGATGGTGACCACCAAGTGCACGAGTGTAACATGCTGGGTTCCTTTGGTTCAAGTGGCTCAAGTGGGGGCTAGGAGCAAGTCAACTCTATGGGGAATAGGCAGAGGCGAGGATACAACCCCTATTCAAACACATATAGTCCTGGGTGGAGAGATCACCCCAAATTTTCCAAGAGGAACAACAATGATAAGGGGGTTTCTCCACCCAAATTTTAGTCAAGAGCCCCTATGCAACAACAAGCCCCTCCACCAAAGGAAAGTGATTTGGAAGAGATAATGAAAAAAATTTATGCAAATTACCACCACAAAAATTCGAGAACAAGATGCCATTAATAGGACTACCTAGGTCTCCCTATAAGATCTAAAGACTCAAGTAGGTCAAATTGCTAAAATGTTGAGTGAGCAGCAGCCGGGTACACTATCTAGTAACACTGAGGCAAACCCGAGAGGGAAGTTAAAGGATATCACTTTTAGGAGTGGTAAAACGATGGAGGGTGTAATGAATGAGAAGGAGGAGAAAGAGGAAAAAGAGGGGAAAGAAGATGAAGAACCCCACCATGTTGAGGTCGAGGTAGAAGTTGAGAATCAATAAGGGGAGCAATCGGTAAGTTATTATTACAACAATGAATACGTCTATCAAGATTACTTTTCAAATGTATTGGATGATGAGCAAGAAAACCGTAGGTTAGTAGAGGAGTTTGCTCCACAATTTGAAGCTTTCTAAAATCATTTTCAGAGCATAAATGAAGAAGGGGCATGATAATTAACTACTCTTAGCAACCTAGAAGTTCAAGTTTGGAAAATTTTAGAGCTTTTAGAGTCTTCACCAATAGATAATTTACCCAACTGTACTACTACCATTCCGGAGGAGCAACAAAAGACCACTACCACCTGTGGGTTGTAAGAAGATGATGAAGACCATAATGGTGAGCGATATGACACGGGTGAAGTGGGAACAAGTGTCTAAAATACACCACCCATAATCCAAACACCTACCCTTCCTATAGCCTAAATTTCAGCCATTGAACATTGATGGTGCTAAAAGCGACACCAGGGGTTTTAAAATTTATAATACTTGTCAGCTAATTCTACCCTGGCTCT
Organism: Codiaeum variegatum; assembly: GCA_948294925.1. Lineage (NCBI taxonomy): Eukaryota > Viridiplantae > Streptophyta > Magnoliopsida > Malpighiales > Euphorbiaceae > Codiaeum > Codiaeum variegatum. The sequence goes on from CAOJBK013132900.1 coordinate 11,117, forward strand.
AGGCAAGTGCACCTATCGTTTGGGTAGTATAGCAGTAACGAGGTCGATCCACAGAGACACTGACACAAGTACTAGCTCAAACTTAAACCATTGTCTAGTTCACAATTAATCATGGATTAAGACACCGATTCCCATTAGCTTGTATGTATCATATTAATAATTAATTAAAGAGTTTAATTAATTGTTAATGATGATAGAATTGAACATGTAATTAAATTTACAAGGATTCTAGCATATCTTGATATTCAATTCACAAAAAGGAAAATTTCAATTATGTCTTAATTTGCATGAGATACAAATGGGTATGACTAATTGAAATGACTT
>CAOJBK013135086.1:0-10104 GCA_948294925.1 Codiaeum variegatum
TCTTTTAATGATTTATAAGATCTCTTTAAGCACTTATACTCATTGTATAACTCACAAAAGACATTATTAATATCATTTTCACCATTTGAGTCAGAGAAGTTTACCTTAGGTGTTTCCTTTTCTTCAGGAGTATAGATTGAGCTGACCATGAGACACAAATTAGCTTTCTCATCAGCATCTGAATTTTCATTAGATCCTTGAGACTGTTCTGTTTCACTCCAAATCTCCAATACTTTCTTTTGTTTCTTATATGAGGTGGTCTTTTTAAGCTTAGGGTAGTTAGGCTTTATTTGACCAGGCTTGTTACACTCATAGCACACCACTTCATTTGTATTTTTCTTTGATGTATAACTTTTTGCATGCTTTTCTTTTATGTTAGGTCTTTGATTTTGATTGCCTCTTCTTCTCAGTAATCTATTCATTTTTCTTGACAAAGTAGCAATTTCATCTGATCCTGATGAGTCTGATTTGGCAGCTAACGCGATTGTTTTCTTTTGTTTTGCCTTTGATTCATCTCTCTTAGTTAGAACCATCTCATAGATTAGGAGATTGCCTAGGAGCTCATCCATCTTCAATTCTTCTTTGTCTACCAGGACATTGAGTTTTTGAGTTCCATTCTTTTGGTAGGGACCTAAGTATGTTTTGAATCTAGTTCTATTCAGGCATAGCATATCCAAGAGCAGTAAACTGATTTGTCAGATTAGTGAATCTGATGTTCATTACTATGATGGTCTCAAAAGGCCTAATTTCAAACAACTTATACTCCTTCATTAGGATGTTCACCTTGGACTCTTTGACTTGCTTTTTTCCTTCATAAGTATTCTCTAATTTTTCCCATATTTCCTTTGTTGTAGTGTATCCTAAAATAATGTTAAAGTCAAATGGAGTTAGTGTACAGTGTAAAATATTAATGGTTTTAGCATTTAATGAGATTTTCTTTCAGGCATTTTTAGTGTATTCTGACTCAATCTTCGACACACTGGATGCATCCTTAGTGGATGTCACTGCCACAGTTTCATAGGAACTTTAGGTCCATACTTGATAATATTCCAAGCTACTATATTAGTTTCCTAGAAAAAATGAGTCATCCTTATCTTCTAGTAAGTATCGTTAGCTTAATTGAAGAGTGGTGGTCTATTGATAGACTTCCTTTCAGGGAGCAGTGGAGCCTCATGCACCTAACTATCCATGTTTAGATCTTTCCTCTAAAGATGTTAAGCTTGATATCTATATAGAAACATGTGCTAATACAAAATGTGAATGCGATCAGACATCCAAGAAGGGGGAGAATTAGACTTTTTGGCTCTTTTTCGATTAGGTAACTGAAGCAGTTAACTTCCATTAGGTGGCTGGATAAGTCAGTTGTCTATGGGTAACTTGAGTTACTAGTTCTATTGACTAACAATATGGATTGAAACAAATTTCATAAGTATCTTACTGTGCTGATTAGTAGCCTAAAGATATTTACAGTAGTAAGCCAATGCTTACAATTAGTTAACTAATGAGAATGATCAATGGCATAATGAAAAGTTTCTTAAAGTTTTTGTAATACCAATAGATGAGATAATGAGAGTGAAAGATGAAAGATAAGAGGTTAACAAAGTAAACTTAGCAAAAATTAATTTTTCCAATTTTAGTGAAAATTAGTTAGGGACCTAATGCAATTCACACAAATGAAAAAGAGTCAGTACAAGAATTTATACTGGTTCATCACAAAAGGCCTACATCCAGTCCTCAAAACACACATTTTGAGAGTTCCATATAAATTCTATTTAGTTGGCTAGAGCAATGCCATTACAATCCTAATAGACTAGGGACCTAACCAAAGGGGAAATCTACCCCTTCTCAAATCCCTCAAATGTTACTAAGGTATCTGAAAACTCTCATCCATTCCTATGAATAAATGATCCTCTCAAAAACTTTCAATTGGGCGGATATGACAACCCTAATACAACCACAGGCTCGATTAGGTGTCTGAATACCTTTACAATTAGGAGAATAACTGATTTTTTTTTTCAAAAAGGAAAAATAAAGCAATTTATTACAATAAATGGATCAATACAATGAATGCACAAAGAGTTTGTTAATATGAATGAATTTATGATCAAATCTCAAGATAAATGATTGGAAATAAATGCTAACTTAAGGTGAACACTCTAATTCACAGTAAATTCTTCCAAACTTGTTTGAGAAAGGAGAGAAATATCATTCAAGATAAATAATGGAAAAAGTATTTTTATCTTGAAATGGTTTGGAAATTATAAATACTCTAGTCTCATCAATGGCATCAACCAACCTCTTAAATTTGTGGATTTGAATGCTATTTATAGAGGTTGTTTGAAGAAAATAACTATTAGAGAGAAGAGAATAAAATATTGTAAAACAAGCTACTAACAGCTCTTTCAACAACTACCTGTCAATCATGATAGGCAGATTGACATAAGCTTTTTGTTGGAAATTAGACTTTTTTGCCATCTTAGCTTCATATTCATTGGATGCACCAATATATGAAAAATTTCAATTTGTTTTATGTATTAAGTCAAAGAATATTTTTCCTTAATCAATCAGTAGCCTGATCATTTTCATTAGGGATCTGATTAGTTAAGGAATCTATGCATGAAAATTTTATATTTTAAAAAATTATTGGTTTTCATGCTAGACAATGCAAGTACTAATCCATTTTATATTATAGCTAATATTGACTATAATTAGGTGCTTGAAGGATCTTCATTAGGTTGCTAACTCTAGTTATTAGGTAGCTATTGTTCTGTCTGAAGGAGAAGCAGATGCCTGCTAAGTTAGGGACCTAAGTACTTGCCTTTAACCTATAGAAAACATGTTAGTGAACATAAACATATCACATAGTTTTGTCATCATCAAAATCAGAATGCTAAACCATGTGAGGCTAACAGAAGCTATAACCTAAGGATTGCTAACCAATCTACTTTCTGACACTATACTCTAAGGAGTATATGAAAGCTGGACTTTTTTAAATTGCAGACTTATCTGACAAGGTGGAAAACACAAATCTTTTTGCATTGATCAAACCTGCCTTGGGAAGCTTGACAATTGATCCCTTGAAGATAGTCCTCACCCACTAGTTTTATTTGATTCTGAATCATCTGAGTCAAAGTTATCTGAGTCTTTTAAGTTAAAATTCTCTGAGTCCCCATAATCCAGTATTGATATAACCCATCCTTTAGGCTTTAACTTTCAATTTGATATACCTGTGGACTAATCCTCTTTTGATATTTATAAGATGAATATTCTCCTTATGATTCAATCTCTTTATTTTCTTTTAGTGTTCCAAATAGTGAATCTGAATTTAATAAATTAAAAAATAAAAAGAGAGAACAATAAAATAAACGAAAAAAAATATGTGGATAAAGAGCCCATTGATGTCGGCACTCATGACTTTCCAAAAACTACATTCATTGCATTTGTATAATTAAATAGGTCTAACACTAAAGGAAACATCAGAATATTTGAAGATTGCTTTTCTTGGAAACCGGATGATATGACTGGACTCTATCCAAGCATTGTCATCCACAAAATACATACTTATCATCAATGCAAGCTTGTCAAACAAAAGCTATAGTGTATAAAGGAAGAATGCTCAATTCTAATCAAAGAAGAGGTCGCCAAATAGTCATCACATTGATTTAAGGACAAATCAACTATCCATCCTGACTAGCTAATATTATCCTTGTACCAAAGAAAGATGGAAAGGTAAGAATATGTATAGATTATCAAGATCTCAACAAAGGTTGCCCTAAACATGATTTCCCTTTGCCTTGTTAGCCTCATAGGTTAGAAATGTACTTTTGTTGACAATAAAACTAAGTGACTATGATTTAGCTAACATTGAGTCTAAGTGTATTTTGACAGATTTAAGATATTCAGTCACTTGATGAGCTAAACATGTAGCGCCTAAATTTGTATCAAATATTAGATGATAGTGAGACTTTTAGACAATTAAATGATCCTAAGAAGTTATCAGATGTAAAGATTACTAAGCAAAGTTGTCTAAGTTGTCTTTATAAGTATTTAAAGTTAAGTGGATCAGTCTTATCATATAGTTACATATCTTGTCTTAATGTCCTAACCTAATAAAATCTATTTTGAAAAATAAAACCATAAGATTCATTTTAGAAAAATTCTTTTTATTGGCGTGCATAGTATATTCCATATGAAAAATGAATATCCATTTAGGTTTTACACTAAAACACAACTTTTTCACTAATCCCAACTGTAACCTTCTGCTCCTGATACAAATTCTTTTTCCTTAGAAGATAGATTTTGGCTTTGCTGACATCTATGTGTTAGTTTGTTAAAAGCAAATTTGCAGAAACATGCTAATTTGTCTATTAGATACAAAATCAATTGTTATACCTGTTAAACTTTTTTGTTTTATCTTCTTTTTAAATTTGTTATCTCTTAATAGCTATATTTTTCAATGTCTATACATAGCCCCACCCTAAATTCAAAAATGGATTGATGAAAAGAAGCGTTCATGCTTTAATTGCTAAAAAGTTCTTAAGCATGTGCATTTAACAAGTTTCGTTTACTCTTTTCTTCTGAAAACATCTTTCATCTTTTCATTGAAAAAAGATTTCGTGCATTAAATATGTTTTCTCAAGCTAGTGAGTGCATTCAAATATTTATTGAGATTGAGTCTTCGTTAAAGTCTTTTCTCCCATTAAAAATTATTTATTTGCATTTAAAGTCTTGATCCGTATAAGAATTTTGTAATAACTCTTTTAAATTTCTTTGTATCTTGATTTTCAAGTGTTGTAAAGGTTCCAAGCACCTATTTTAAAGCTTGTGATTGAGTATTGGGGTGTCACAGCCACCTGGTTTTTTTACATATTTTTATATGTTTTCCTTTAACATTTAAGTTAATTTTTACCCAAAATTTGAGTTTGATGCATTTTTATTTTATAAAAAGTCAGGAATTAGTGCATAAATGGAGTATTTGGATTTAAAAAAATGGAGTTCCTGAGCTAGTGGATTTAAAAGGAGCAATTTTTTGAGAGTTTTGAAGCATTTTTCTTTGGCACGAGCTGTGCCCAGACCTATTTAGGCCGTGTGATAAAGGCTAAATATACCTAGTTTTCACTTTGTTTCTTGGCCATTATTTGATTCTAATTGCATTTAATTTGCTTATTTTAGTGTGTTTTTAGTTCTTCTAGGTCTAAACATTAATCTGGAGCTAAGTAATGCAAAACATTGAATTTGGAGTGCATAAGGAGTAAAAAGAAGAGAGAACAAAGCAAGTGAAGCAGTCACTAGCATTGCTCACGGTCTTGACCAATGCCCGTGAGCAAGAATGGAGCTGCTGGACATAGACTAACAAACCAAAATTCACATAGTAGGAGCATAGGCAATCATGGGTGTAGGTCATTGCCATGACCACCATGGGAGCTACTATTATCTAAGGTGCAAACTAGGGAATTAGTCATGAGTGGTCACACTCGTGACCATGCAGAGTCCAGTATTATAAAAGTGCAGACTGCAAAAAAAAAAAGAAAGCTTTTGGAGTTTCTGCAAGTTCTTAGTTCTAAAAACCCTAGTGGAGCTAAGTTTTTAGAAAAACATATAAAGTAACTAAATTTGAGTGAGATTAGTGCATCAAGATCAAGTTCCAGGTAAGATTCAACCAGGGTATCAAGAGTTTTAGGTATTGAGCTAAGATTCCATATGGGTTTCTTAGTTCCTTTCTCTTCTCCTTTTATTTTCTATTATAAACTTGTAGTTATGAATTAAATACTCTTTATGTACCTAGATTTGACAACTATTTGCTATTTGTATGGATCAATCAACTTTAATACCCAATAAATGTTTAGGGAATTCTTCAAGTAATGTTTTTTATTCATAATTTATGTATTTTCATTCTCAATTGCTTGCTTGATGATGATTATTATTGCTCAATCTTTGCTAGAGATAGAAAGTTTGAGTTTTGATCACTTAAAAACATTTGGGTTTGGTATGTTTGCTAGAGATAGACTCATAGACACCTAGGGTTTATGTTTGTTTTACATGAATCTTAATGCTTTTTCTATTTGAATGGTTGTGGGAAGAGATCCCCTTTAATTACTTAGGAATTAGGGGTTTAATCACTTGAGAAAGGATTAAACCTAGTTTTTTATTTTGTGAAATACCCACTTGTTGATTGCTTGATATTTTCATTGGGTTGTTTATTATCCATGCAAATTAGTCAAATACAAGTTGAAATCTAGGTAGACCTTTCTCATTCTTGTTTGTTATCCTTGTGCTTTGTTTTTTTGCTCTAATTTCTTAGTTAATTTAGTTAAAGTTTTAGTTTTTCATTTTAAAGAAAAAAAATTATTGGTGAGCTAGGAAATAGTTTAGGAGAGTGAGTTAGTGATTGATTGAACCCATAGAATCCCTTGGGAGAATGATACCTGGACTCACCAGTTATATTACTTGATACAACTCGCGCACTAGCTGGTGTAGCGACGGAAGCCCAATCACTATTCCAATCCAGTATTGGACTGTGGAAGTTACTAAATTGTGAAAACAAAATTTTGATATTTGGAATGGGCAGTACAAAAATCATTATGACCCATGCAAAAGTCAATCCAGGTCATGCACCTTACTGTGTAAATTAGCATTCTTTCCTCCTGAGATTAAAAAATCCACACAGGGCGGAACTATGCATGCACGAGGCCATGTGCGATGAAATACAGGTTATGTTGACCTTTTGAATCAGTATAAAAGAAAGATTTTTTAAGGGTTTTATATATCATAAGCATTGTTTTTAGTTCCCATATGTTCTAGGTTATCTATTCAACTCAGAGTTCTTCTGAAATCATTTCTAATCAACTTTCTTAAGAGAGAACTTAATTTAAAGAGGATTGAGATTGACTTTGAGAGAATTGTTTTCATTAGTTTTTCTTCAATTTAGTTTGTGTTAAAGATTGAAGTTAAATTTATCCAAGGAGATTGGGATTTTCATCACTTTAATTGATGTTTATTTTCTTAACTTTATTACTTTAATTCTTTTGTATCTTTGTGTTAAAAGTTTAAGCATGAGTTATTTTAGAAATAATAATGATTTTTTAAGATCAAAATCAATCATGAACTAAATTCTTTATTGTCTAGAGATTGAAGCATGAAGTATTCTTGTTATGATTAATTACTATTGATTCTTTATTTAGGTTTAACATATGTTTGATTGAATTGGATTAATTATAATAATTGATTGTTTGATCACCAATTAGTTAATTTAGGGTTTAGGTGATGAAGCAAAAGTGGAAATCTAAACTTGAAACTATTCAATTGAGATTCTAAAATGAATTAAAATATAAGTTTTAGTCTTATTTCCTATAATTGATGCATGTTTTTTTCTAGATTACTTATATGAAGGCGATAGCTAGCAAAATAACTTCTAATTAAATTAAATATTGGATGGTTAAACATAATCAATTGAATCAATTGCTTAATATTGTAGATGATGGACTATGAATTGTCAATTTCTCTATTCATTCATATCATTGCATATTCCTCATATTCATTATTTGCTTGTTTTAATTAATTGTTTACTTACCTTTCTTAAAAAATTAAAAATTCTTTTTACTATTAATTGCACCTTAAGAAATAAAATAATAAAGATGAACACTTTTAAATCCTTTGTAAATATGACCTTGGTTCTCATCAAGTGCTACGATAGCCCATATACTTGCAGTCTCTATTTATTGGTATATTTTGAGGAGAACAAGTTTTTGGTGCCATTGCTGGGGAACTAAAAGATCTTACGAGGTGTTATTACTTTGTTTCTTTGTTTATTTATGTAGTTTTTAGTTTGCTATTTCATTTTATTTTCTTTTCCCAACTTTATGAATAGGAGAACATCTCTTGAAAGGAGAACTTCTTCCTTTTGCTGATAATGTGCACAGGATTAAAGCGAAAAATAGAGGATAAGACAACACAGAGACCCACTAGAAATTTAAGATCCACCTATGGATAATAGGGAGGTAAATGTATTAGATCCAAAAAACCAAGGCAATTAGGGCAAAGATAGGATTGATCCACTAAGAATCATGGGTGATGAGAGGAGACTTATAAAAGAATTTGCTATGCTTGTCATTGGAACAACTACATCTTGCATCTAATTAGATGCATCATCAAAGAATTATGAGTCAAAATCTATCCATTATAACAAGCTACCATCATTTTGTGGGATGGCAAATGAAGACCCTCTTAATTTCATTTGGAATTTTTTCTCAATCATTCAACATATTCCTCTTCAAGGTCTAAATGAGAATTAATTGAGGAAAAGATGCTTTCCCTATACTTCGAATTATGTTATCAAAACTTGGTTAATGACATTGCCTCCTAATTCTTTGACTATGTGGGAAGAGGTTTATGCCAAGTTCATGTAAAAATTTTATTCCCACTAAAAGACTATTAACTTGCATACCAACATCATTTCTTTTACTCAGATGAAAGGAGAGCCCTTTCATGAGGCATGAAAACTTTTCAAAATGCTGCAAATTCAGTGCCCACATCATCACTATCCTTTGCAACAATTGAATCAATTCTTTTATGATGGGCTTACTTATCATAACCAAGGGATAATAAATAATGTAGCTAAAGGTTCTATGAATGAGGTTACCCCAAATGAGGCTTATCAATTATTTGAGATGCTTAGAACTAATTCCCAACAAAAGAGTGTGAGGGGTAGGCGAGCCATTGCATATGAGGTATCACATGGCAAGGACATGGTAATACAAATTATTGAATTGACTTGCCAAGTTGAGCTGTTGAAAAGGTAAGGAAACACACAAGTTCATACTGAAGAAGTGTATGAGGTATGTGGACTCTATGGACATGGTGCTAATGTTTGTCCTTTCAAATTCGATTTTATACTAAGTGATCTAGAGAAAGCTCAAATTCTTGATGGATTCCAGCTAAGGGTTTAAAATAATCCTTTTTCTAATACTTACAATCCTGGTTGGAGGACCCACCCTATTTTTTGGGTGGAGAAATAACAATGCTCAAGTTCCTCAAGTTATGCAAATGAAACCATACTAAGGGGATAACTCTGGGTCCCAACAACAATAATCAAGGAATATAAGTTAGAGGAGAATCTTAATAAATTTATTCATGTCAATACTCAAACTCACGAGGCCAATAATAGAAAATTTGATTCTATGGAGGCTTCAATTACGAATGTTAAGACCCAGGTGGGTCAAATTACAACTCAAATGCATAATAAATGACAAGGAAAGCTTCTAAGTCAACCAGAATAAGCTAAGGCCATCACGGTCCTTAAGAGTGGTAAGGTTACTGATAATAATGTTGGTTCTAACCTTTGTGATGTAGATAACATTAATGATCATGTAAAGGAGCATATTGAGGTGCTCAAGGAAAAGGAGGAAGAGAAGGAGCACCAAACTCCTTCCAAGGCGGATGATCCTTACCGACCGCCTATTCTATTTCTTGAAAGGCTCAAAGGAGCTTAGAATGATAAACAATTTGAGGAATCTTTCAAAATGCTATCCAAGTTAAGTATTAATCTTCCTTTACTTAATGTTATTCAGAAAATTCCAGCTTATGTAAAATTTTTCAAAAAACTTAACTCAAAAAAATGTAAGCTAGAATTAGAGAAAAAGATTGTTGTGTCAGAGGTAGCAAGTGTTGTTTTACAACATAAGTTGCCTCTAAAAGCTAAAGATCCTAGGAGTTTTATGATTGATTCAGCTAGGTAATAGAGAAGAGGTGAGAGGCATGCTTGATTTAGGAGCTAGTATAAATTTGATGCCATATGCCTTATTTCTCCAACTAAATTTGGGTGAGTTAAAACCCACAAAAATGTGCTTGCAATTAGTCGATAGATCATTAAGATTTCCTAAGGGAATTATTGAGGATATGCTACTACAAGTTAAGGGTTTAATTGTACCTATTCATTTTGTTGTGCTTGAAATGTGTGATGGGTTGACTAATAGGTCATAATTGCTTATCTTGCTGAGTAGACCTTTTATGGCTACCATTAATACTAACATTGATGTGAAGTATGGAAAATTGACTATGTCTATTTTGGGTCAAACTATGGTATTTTCCATGTTTAACAATTTCACA
>CAOJBK013135451.1:0-10737 GCA_948294925.1 Codiaeum variegatum
ACAAAGGGCCACCTCAGGGCACATCCTGATCATGTCACATCTGATGAAGGACTTTGGTGTCTTGATACCAAACCATATGAGAAAACCTAAGAAAATACATGTGCTTGAAACCTTGGCTCTTTAGACTAAACCACTTGATAGTGTACTAGTCAAGCCTCTACAACATATCAGAAGGACCCGGCTCCAGAATCCAGCTAACCCATTTTTGCTCAAAATCTAAGTGGAAAACAACTTTCGTAGTGCGGTACCAAGTAGCAAAATACTTTTTCAATTAGGTCTAGAAACAATCCATAAATGATCCCTCAGTAAGGGTAGGATAACACAGATAAGAATGTTTTCAAGATAAGCTAAAATAGAAAAGCATGAAGGGATCTAAATACCTAAAGCAGAAGTGGATTAATAGTCCAAGGTTCTCTAGAGCAATAATAATGATCCAGGCTCAATAGTGTCTCAGCCAAAATCATTCCCACAATCGACTTACCCTCTTCCATTTGGAATATCAGCCCAGCTATCTTTACAGCCATTGAACCAACTGGGCCCCTAAATATATAGCCCGTAGTAAGTGCGAAAGCATAGGCCCTTAACCTCCTAGCCATCCAAATAGAGTCATCCTTAGATTGCTCCCAAAGCATAAAGGTCAACGCTGGCAGATCGATCAAATCATCTTTCACTAAACATGATAGAGCCTCTGTACTCAAATCCAAAAGCCTCTTAAACAAGTTAAAGTAGCCTACGCCGCTCAACTGGAATAGCCGAAACAGCCAGGATTCATACCCTGCAAAAAAGAAAACTCCACAAAATTTGGACACATCTCATCCATACCAGCCCCAAAACAGTACACATGGTCAACAAAGTCCCAAAACCTATACAAGTGTTAAGAAAATCCAGTCAATTTTCACACCTCTATGAGCTGGTAAAGTAGACATATCGTATCTCCCGAGGTTGATCCTCTGCACTTTGGTCAATTTCTGACACCATCCATGTTATGGGAAAAAAGAAAAAGAATCTGACGTTTTTCTAAAAAAATATATTTTTCTCTAGTGATTTTTTTACTCTGACGTCACCTTCATATGAATATTTATAGTGCACACAAAATGAGGTAGAAAAAACTGAGTTCAGAAGGTTGGGCATGCAAAAAGAGGTAAAACGCAGGCATTGGAGCCACGCACGCGTCAAAAGCCTTAATGCATATATGAAGCCCTTCACGCATGTGTGAAACTCCCATGCATGCGTCTACCACATGATAATCTATGATTCGCCCCTCAAAAATGATATGTTTTGATTCAATCCGATTCTGTTTGTTACCCAATTTTCAAAACACAAAATACTTTTCCTCAAAAAATTAGAAAATCACAACATAATTTCAAAATTTTCCATGAAATTCAAATTTTGGTTCTAAAAATAATAAATGATAAACTAAGTTCATTTTTATAAAATCCCACGAACTAAGGCCCAAATATAGCCAAAGACAAACATCATGACATTACATGTATAAACCACGTCAGGGATCATCTTCGGACTCGGTAGCTACATCCTCCTATTCCTCCTAAGGCTCTAGCGGTGCCCCACGATGTTTGGCAAATCGTTGCTCCCACTAAGCATCCCTTATACTCATGGTAGATAGAGTAGTGCTTAGGCTGAAAGCAAACCTCTGGAAGTTATCCACACTCTGGCCATGAACAAAGCTAGGAAACTGTAATTATAAACAAAAATCAAAAGTTTTTTAAAAAATAGAGCATATGTCAAAACTACATGTCAAAAAGCATACCGCCGCTGGAAGATGGTCGAAGTCCACCCTCTGGAATCTTAGTAGATAATCATTCCTGAAATAATGCACCTGAGTCAAGCCAGTTGCATCAGTGTAAGACATATGATCAGTGGTCTACGGCAGAGAGTGCCATGACTAGCTGGAGCTAGTAGGCATGTAAGATGAGGAAGCTCGTATACCAGATGAATTGGAGCTCTGATAAGGTGCTTCCTGACTCATGATCCCAGCCTGAGACTTTTGTCTAGCAATAGAACGGCCACCCTCTAGAATAGGCACATAATCTTTATGGAATGGGGGCATTCTAACCATCAGGCTACTTACCTGAAACTCAAAATATGAAGCATTCTGCAACTAAAAGTCCCTCCCGAGCTCTCCCGACTCTCTAATAAGCATAATAAACAATAGATAGCTCCTTTCTCATCTTCAAAGGAGGGTCAACCGGTACTACCCTATCATCGCCTAACTGGGCCATGACATGTTCTCTCAGAAAGAACTCCATCAGCTCAGTCAACCCTAGTAGAATATGCCTATGGGTGGTAGTGATACCCACAGCATGCCAACCAGCCTCCTCCATAACAACTCTTAGAAAAGGCTTCCATACAACCTGAGATCATCAAAGTAGAGAATAAAAAATATGTTAGAAACATATGTCTAAGACACTTGATCTTACCTAGGTCATAGTAATCAAGATGTGGCAGTAATCAGAAAACTGGATGGCCTCTGGCTCATGGAGCCATGACACTCTACACCACGTCCTCCTAAGTGGAAAAGGAAGTGGGTCCCATGACACCACTTTAGGGGCAAGCTTGCCAAAGTGGGAAAAAGCCCATAACTGCAAAACAGACAGACAATTTAGCATAAATAGACAAAATCAAAAGCAAAGAATCATAAGGGAAAATACTGACCTCTCAAATGATGGCAGTTAAAGAAATACAAGTTAAGGAAAGTGTGGCTAGATTTCTTATGCCTTTGTGCGCTATTGCTAGAGTAGCACTAACCCAGCCATACTCACTGAAGTCATCCAAGTCCACTGGTGAAGCTAAAATCTTCAAGTTAACATAACTCGACTCATCATACAGAAAGATAGTCAACATAATGATCAGAAGGTAGAAACAAGCACACTGGTCCACAATATAGTTATCAAACCGCTGACCCATTTGGTCAAGAAGGTCTATGAGAATAGTCTTCTAAATTTTCCCATAGCCAGTAGTAGGTAATCTCTCCCCTAGCAAGCCTCCTAGCTAATGATTCTATTTGTCTCTATAATCAAAAACCATAGTGTGACACCTAAATTTCATCCCAGTTAAGCAAAACCACTCAAAGGGGGTCATGGTCATCGCCCTCATAGGTAAATGGAAAGTGTTGGTGGTCGGCCACCACCTCACAACAAGGGAAAAAATCAAAGATCTATCATAACTATGCCCTATTTCTAATTGCAACCAACCATTCAGGTTAGCACGAGACATGCTCTGTGCCAACTCTATATGGGGATTTATAAAATTAATCACCTTACTCAAGCGAGACCAACCGCCCCTCTAGCTAAATTGGTCATCCTACAAGTACACATTCTATCCTTAGTAATTTTCAATTCTATTTATTTCTAACTCTATTTTGTTTTACAAAAATAAAATATGAGAGAAAATGGTGCATAAAAATGATATAGAAAAATAAAAAGAGCAACAGGGAAAACATACTAGGGGAAAATTGAGCCAACTAGCATGCGCCTAATGCTTCTCCAGCAAATTTGAGTTGAAAGTGGTAGGCAGCTGAACTTTATCCATCATCAAATGATCAGTGGGATCCCAATTTGGTAAGGGTACCGCCTCAGAATCAAAAAACTCGAAAGATATATTGCCAAGCAACTCATCCGCAGAGAAATTGTACTGCAGGTTATTGACTGAGCCATCAAGTGACAGAGTGTCGAAAGCTGGAATCACCTCTCCTCTTAAGGACTCACTCAGCAATTCTAACAAGTCTTCCACCTCCCCATCGATAATCAGAACTAGTAACATCCAAAATCTTTTCTCCTAAAAAGAAAGGTAGAAGATCATAATTTTAAGAGGAAATCTCAAGAAGTTGCAAGTATGAATATGAAACGCAAGCCCTATTTATAAGCAAACCCTTCAACTGTTGCATTAAATGCGTTCAAACTTAGCAGTCACATCAGCACAAACACTGCTACTAAGGGGTGTAGCTGTGAACCCTTTTTTTTTGGCATCATTACATCCAAACCATAAATATGAGCCCAACAGATTTGACTGGGTTCAAATCAGACTTCAAACGAGCCTAGAAAGCCTAAAAAACTGATTTGGAAAGAATTGAATCAGACTCAGAAAATCGGACCCAGTACAGACCCAGGCCTAAAATGACAGACACATGAGTGAAATGATAAGACACACGCACAAATGACAAGACACATGTGTGAATCCTTCAATGCATGCGTCAAGCCCTTGAGGCATGCGTGAAGGCCCACACACATATGTGAAGCCTGTGACGCATACGCCTATAAATTTTTAGGGTTTTCAAATTCATTTCTCTATAAATTGGTCCCTCTAGAATAGAGTCAAGTTTAAAAATTTTTACCAAAATTTCTAGATTATAGAATACTCTTTCAAACACTCTCCAAACACCAGACTACACAATTTTACATCAATCCTAGTCTCTCAAACGCAATTCTAAGGCGACAAACATTTTAGACGAAGTGGTTATAGACAATATAGGCAATCAATCTGTCCAATCAGAATCCTATCCATTCCACTTCAAGTAAGTCTAAACAATCAACCCACACTCTCAAAACACAATGGAAACCTGTTCAGGATTAATCAAACCATCAGAACCTCCATTTACAAATCAAGCAAAAAGGTAAATATAGTATAGTACTGCTTTTATCTTCAATCAAATACTATTTTAAGACCTTTAATTCAGACCTAAGGCATATTTTCAAAACAATTGCTATTTTATGAATATCTTTTCATAATTAAAACGAGCAAGCCCTAGAATCTGTTTAGGTGAAACACACTATCAAAATACAATTTTACTTTAATCAACTTCAGAATTGGCTAATAGCCTATTGGGATAATTGTTTTTTACAATCTAAAATCAATTATAAATTGAACCAACAACCAAACCTCTTATTGATAGAAAATCCCCACCCTTTACCAGAAGGGAAAACGATGTGGGGTTTGATCACCATTCAAAGGGATATGCTGCTAAGCCTTTCACGGCTTCAACTCTAAAACATTTTTCATTTTATTGTTTCATTTATGTATTTATTTATTTTTATCATATTTATTTTATTATTCATTGTTGCAAAGTTGTTATTTTGTGGTTGCATGCGTTCTTTTCATATTCAGTTGATGTATGGATTTGGCGAATATTTGCTCATATCATATGTCTGGATCCCCTGATTTATCAGTTTTCATTGTATTAATTTTTACTACTTTGTTTAGGGTGTCGTGCCTTCCCTAGAACCTGAAGTGGGCTAGATGAAGGACCATTGGCAAAATTGCTTGTATTTATAGCTTTATGGATGTCATTTGCATAATCTAGCATGCTCATGCATTCATCTAATATAAATGCTCATTCATACATGAAAATCATTATTTTAACTAAACTTGCATCATTTTCTAGGCCAAAATATTGCTTTAATTAAAATGATACAAAATTACTTTTATTAAAATGTCTTTTAGATCACGAACCCATGACCCCCCTTTGGTTCCAAAAAAGAAAAGTTTTTCCAATTGGGTAGAAATTGAATTTTTCTAAAATGGAGTTAAATAAAAAAAATGGTTTCTTAATCACCTTAGAATAAAACTGACTTTTCTAAAAGGTTAAGTGGAGACCTTTACACTTCACACAAGACATGCACTCCAACGGACAAATGTGGAAACTCGAGCCACAATCCACAATGCCAGGGAGCACAATCCAAAAGGTTTCCACTGAGCTTCAAGGCCCACCAGCACCCTTGCTCGAGGAAATTCCACGGGTTGTTCAAGCGAAGCCTCACACTTGGGTTTAAAACCTTATACAAATAAGCTACCGAAGCCACACCTTACTTTTTAGTCTATGGAATGAAGGCAATCCTACCTATAGAATTGGAAATCCAATCAGCTGGGTTCTCCAAGAAGCCTAGATTAATAGGCCTATTATAATAAACTTAGCCTGATTGATAAGAAAATTGTAGAATACCTTCATCAGACTCAGAACTATCAACTAAGGCTAGCAAGGCATTTCAACAAGAGAGTTAGGGATTGCAATCTCCAAGAAGGTGACCTTGTCTTGAAAGAAATTAAATAACCTACCTAAGACCCTAGAAGAAAGTTTAGACCTCTTTGGAGTTGACCCTTCAACATCAAGAAGATCATTTTAGGAGAAGGTGTTATTCTAATATACATCAATGGGAATAAATTTAGTCATCCTAGCAATCTCGACCAGCTCAAGAAATACTACATTTATTATTCTTGTTGCATGAGCATGCATCTGCCATCACATTTCTGTAATAAGAACTACATGACATGATTCTCCAAATTTTAGCTTGTTCTTCATTTTTCAAAAATCTATTGTAAGGAGATAGGTAGGCCGCCCTTACGGGCACGGTCTAAATCATTTAATGAAATTTACATGTTTCAGCATTCTTCGTCTTGGGTTCTCTAACATTGCATGCAAGAAAGAAAAACAAAGAGATAAATCTAAAAAAAAAGAATGAAAACTCTAAGTTTAAAACATAAAAGGGTGACTTAGGCAAAATTTAGGGTATAGCTTGCTAGACTGAAAATTGAAAAGGCGGTCTAAGTAACAATTAAAGCAGATCGCTAGATCGAAAATCCAAAAGGGTTGATCTAGGAAAAAGTAAGAGCTCAATAAACATAAAATGCATTTTATTAACATTTTATTCATCTTTTGGAACATCTAAAAATCTTAAGCATTCAAGATAGAATCAAAATTAAAAGAAAATAAAAGGTCTAGTCTAAACTTATTCTTCAAAAAGCCTAGTCTAAATAGTAGACTCATTCCTCAATTTCAACCAGAAGATCATAATGCTTAGCTTTCTCTCTTGGCTAATATGTTTCAATCTGCCAGTTTAAGCACTCTGAAAGCTTTCCATAATCATCAACCGAGACTAGCATCCTTAAATCTCAAATCCAACCTCTAGTGACTACTTTAGCTACTCAAGCATTCACCATAAAAACCTCGAAAAGGACACCATCTGAAGGCACATTCTAATCATGACCTATCTGATGAGGGACTCTAGTAGCCTTATACCATGTCACCTCTTTCAAATCAAGCAAATACACATGATTGGATCCCTAACTCTTTGGCATTAAGTGCTTGATCCTATACCAGCCAGGTCTTCAGAGTAAATCTGAAGTGTTCAGCTCCATTAGTTAGCTAATCCAATCCTTTTCAATAGTGAAATGAATGGCAGCTTTCCTAGTATGATACCCAGATGCGAGATCATCCCTTTTTTTTAAGAGCTGGAATAATCTAAAAAGGAAGCATGAGGGTCAGAATGGTCTCATAAACATTAAAACAGGAATAGCGATAAAGAATCTAAGTACCTAGAGTATAATAGGACTAATGGACCAAGCCTCTCTCGATCTGCAATGACAATCAAGGCTCAGAAGTGTCTCTTCCAAAGTCCTACTAGCAATAGACTTCCCTTCACTCATTTGGGGTATCAACTCAGCCACTATCGTATCACCCCATCCAACTAGACCCGCAAAAATATATCCATCCGTTAAACAAAATGCATAGCCTTTCAGCCTTTTAGCCATCCAAACCAAATCATCAAAATGTTTATCTTCCCAAAACATATCAGCCACAACATGTAGGTTTACCTAACCATCCTTCACCATACTAGAAGCCTTCTTTGTACCCAAGTCTAAAAGATTCCTTAAAGAATTGAAATACTCGACCTTTTCAACTAAAACAGCCAGGTCAGAACCTAATAGATTAGAAAATTCCTCAAAAATTAGACTCATCTCATCCATGCCATTACCAATCCAGAAAACATGATCCCTG
The DNA here is from genome assembly GCA_948294925.1 of Codiaeum variegatum. Taxonomy (NCBI): domain Eukaryota; kingdom Viridiplantae; phylum Streptophyta; class Magnoliopsida; order Malpighiales; family Euphorbiaceae; genus Codiaeum; species Codiaeum variegatum. The sequence goes on from CAOJBK013135451.1 coordinate 7,790, forward strand.
AACCTAATGCAAGCATTCAGAAAATCCCAGTCAATCTTGACACCCCTAAGTGTTGGCTAAGTACCCATACCATATTTTTTGAGGTTGATCAACTCCACTTGGCTTAGGTTTCTAGACCAAGCATGCATCATATGGCTGATGAATGGCTCTATTTATTGGGGTAACTCACAAAATATCTTGTTTCTCAAAAATAAATTTTCATGCACAAAATGAAACGAACAGTTTTGGAAAAAGCTAAAATTTCATACAACCATCAGAGTTTTACAAAAATATAGAGTTTTTCCACAAACAAAGTCTCACAGTGGGCCATACTCAGCATACATCTCATGCATCATATAGTTGAAATCCTAGCTCCATCCAAAACACATCTATGGGCATCCAATTGGAAGAGTCTCTACCTACAATGCAAAGGGTACTACAACTATTTTTCGAGCTTAAAATCTCACAAGGTCAAAGCATCGCATAACACAACTTCAAACAAGCCCATAAGTTGATATGGAATAATCACAAAGATCAGCATGACACTTACAATGTTTGGCATCCCCAACTTAGTCCCACTTAGCACACTGTAAGTCTAGAAGCTGACATGACATAAACCTTGAAGCTGATATGGTGACAAGCCCAGAATCTGATATGGCATGGACACAAGACTAAGAGCTGAAATAACATTATCACAACCAAAAATTGAAATGGCATCATCACAAGCCCAGAATATAACATGGCACCTGTGGGTTCACTGCCATCAGAACCACCTTTTACGTAAAGCTAATTCAAATGAGGGGGCATCTGTGAACCCTTAATTTTGTACCTCTAGAATTACCTAATTACCTCATGACTCTCAATTATACTTAAAGGTTTGGGAATAGAACGAGGTCAAGGGGGAAAATCAGATGAAGATTGCAAATTTCAAGGTTTACATGGAAAATTCTCCATGTTTGGACATATTCTTAAGGAAAAGCTCTTATTTTTATACCATCAAATCTGGCCTATTAATACGAGCTCATAGACTTAAATTGGGCCCAAATCAAACTTAAAATGAACCTAAAAAGTTAGAAAAATTGAGCTAAACCAAAACAAATTAAAACCTCTTGAGACCCAGAGCCCAACATATGTGCTTCGTGGTAGGCGTGTGCGCCCTGCTTCTTGCATGTACGCTCCATGTTAGGCGTGCACGCTTCTCCTTAGGCGTGCGTGCTTAACCATAAGTGTGTACGCGACTTTTCTTACTGAGCAATCTTAATTTTTTAATATATAAATAAGTCCCTTCGGGTCACATTTTTAGAACAAGTTCTTACTGACACAATTTGCCAAAATTTAATTCTAAACTCTCGTAACCTGAACCCTACTGAATCATTCACTCTCCACTATTCTCGAGCACAATGGATACTCATTGTGGTTTTATGAAACCATCATATCCTCCAATTCTGAAGCAACAAAGAGCAAAGGTATAATTCTATTACTCTTTCATTTTCTTTTAAATCCCTATAATCTGACATAAGTAAAATCATATATTCAAAATTCATTTTTTTTATTCTAAACCAGAGTTGATTAAAAACCTATTGGCTAATATTTTTTATAAATGAAAAATGACTAGCTTCTGTACAAACAATCTTAATTTCAAAACAACTCCCAACCATTCACAAGAAAGAAGAACAATGTGAGGTTTGATTCTCATTCCACGGGATACTCTGGTAAGCCTATTCGAGCTTCACCACCAAAAATCGCATTTTCTTATTTAGTATTTTTTAAAAAAAATTTATTTTACTATATTTATTTATTTAATAATTATTTTTACTTTTATTTATTTCATTTTACTATATATCTTTTTATATTATTATTTGTCTATTCTAATGGCAATCGAGTTGATTTCTTCTTATCACATATTTGCCAATGAAGAGTTTCACTTAGTTTGTTTCCTAACACGTAGTTTGTTTCCTAACACGTCCTTTGTTAATAGAGTGAAACTACCTTTTATTTATTTATTCTTTTTTTATTATTATGATTTTATATCCCTTTTACTATCATTTTTCTTTATATGAATGTTCATTAAAAGGGAAATAAGTGCTCTTCCCATGTCTTATGGTTAGAGGAGGGATCCCCTCTTTGTTTGTCTTTTTGTTTGTATTTTATTTTATTTTATTTATCTTCCTTTGAGGATATATGTGCTCTCTATAAAATTAATTCGGCTAGAGGAGAGACCCCTGTTTACTTATTATTTTCATTTATTTTATGTTATTTTTATCATTCATGTTGATATTATTAATAATGTATGCTCTAGAGCTTACACTCAATATGTGAATGTGAACAAAAACCTAACTGGCTTTAGTATATATGTTCTTTAAGTTAAAACATTCCTTATATCGAATGTATATATGTCCCTTAAGTATTATGTAGGGAATCTATTCTTAAAGTGTTTGAGAATATGAGTGACAAATTGCCCTTTTAACATATGCTTTAAAGTTGTTCATGGTTATAGGATTATTGGTAGGGATACCATTAATCCGGAAGACCATCACCTCTGTTGTCATCGCTGATAAGTATTGGATACTTATTGGTATAGAAGTGAGTCTCATGCTACAGACATGTGATGTCATGACAACACATGAGCACTCATGAGATGAGTAAGCGGAATAACGATGTTAGATGATGGATACATGGCTCGTTACCTACCAGTTAATATTGCATAATCTAGATCGTGATTGTACATATAATCGTTAAACTTGAGGAGATATGTTATATGGCAGATTGGTGGTTATGGTTTGTTACTACGATACTAATCACGTATTGGTATATGGCATGTGGTGGCCATAATAAGTGGTATGTTTGGATAAGTGTTTAACCAAGAAAGAATACATTAACTTGGGTAATTATGATCAAGTGCATGGTAATTATGATCGAGAGGTCTATGCTTATGTCAAGGATATGATCACCAACATTCATTTCTAATT
>CAOJBK013137073.1:0-10898 GCA_948294925.1 Codiaeum variegatum
AAAAAATGTGTTTTCTATTTTTGACTTTAACAAAATGGACTCGATTTAAAATATATTTTTATATATATAATAAAATATGATGCATGAAAAATAATATAAATGACATAGTAATATAAGAAAAAATAAAGGAAAGCGATAAAATAGAAAAAATAATCAAAATAAATAAAGAGGAATCCCTCCTCTAGCGATTAAGGTACTACGAAGGCACACATCCCTAATAATAAGAAATAAACAGTAAAAAGCATAAAAAGAGAGATTAATAATTAAATTATATTAAAATGAATTAAAAATATAGACGAACCCTCCTTTAGCCATAGAGTATAGGAAAGATACAATTTCCCCTTTAGATAAATGATATATAACAAACAAAAAACAATAACAACAATAAAAATGTCTAAATAAAAGAAAAAAAAAATCAAAAGTGCAAATAATAAAGGAAATAGCAATATAATACTAAAATAAAGTATAAAAACAAAGGTAATAAAATAAACACAATTTTGTAAAAGAAAAAGGAAAATAGAATAAATTTTGGACTTGGAGCCCTGAGAGACGAGGGATGTCGGCGTATCCCTTTGAATGGGAATCAAACTCCACCTCCTTCTTCCTTTGCGAAGGTGAGGTTGTTTTGAAAAATGGGTTGGTTGGGTTTATAGGCTAATTTATTTAATATTTTTAAAATGATTAACCAATTAGACTATTAATCAAATTCAGTTTTGAATTTGGAAAAAATTGATTTTGATTATGTTTTTCCTAATCAGTGTCAGGAAATAAAAATGAAGTGAATTTGAAAGGTTCAAATTTTCACCTTTGCTTTTCATCAGAGAGGAGCGAGAGGGTTTGTCAGTTTGATAAGGGCGGATTGTGTCTTCACAATGAATAAACAAAAATAAAATAAAAGAAATAAAGAAAAATAATATTTATATGTTTTTGAAAAAATTTAGAACCGAATTAAAAACTCACTTTAATCTATTCAAAAAGTCTTTAGTGCATTTTTAAAGAGAAAATTACACCCAATTTGATGTTTCAGAAGTGTTCCAAAGTAGTTGTTAGATAGGTTCCTAATAGGGTCTATTTATAAGGGGAATTGAATTTGAAAATATGTAAAAATGTGCATGATTAGGGGTTTTACTAGTAAGTAGATGACTCTGTGCATGAGTTGAAGACAATGTTCATGAGTAGAGCCATGCTGTGCATGAGCAGAGTGGTTTGCGCATGCGCAGAGTGCTCTACTCAAGCGCAAAGCCTCCTGCTCATAAGCAATGCGTTCAGTTTGGTTCAACCCAGTTTGGTTTAGTTCGGTTCAATTTCAGTATTTTTGAGATTTTTGGTTCGTTTTAAGTCTGATTTGGGCCCCAATTTGAGTCTATAGACTCGTATTGATGGATTTCAAGGTACAAAAATGAGAGTTTACAATATGAAGTAACTATTTATTTGGCTTAGAGTTCTTGAGCTTATCGGGACTTGGGTACCATTTTATCAAATTCGGCTGCTAGGTCATCAATACAAGATTTGAGACTAATACTATCATGGCACTTAATGGCATGGTCAAAAAGGTATTGAGTGCAACTTTGGTGGAATTTGTGACATTATAATCGAATAAAAACTTGAGACCCATTGCCTTCACAATCATTAACTACTCCATATTAGACTTGATTTGGTCATCCTCACTAGGCTTGACTTCGATAAGAGGATTAGTCTCACAGATGAGTAAGTGAGCAACAGATTCTAGGTCATCAATAAATTATTTCCTAAATGAATTCTAGAAAGCCTACAAGAGAATTGTAGTTTGGTTAAAACCATGTCATTTTGGCAAAGATGTATATAAGACAGGTCCTTCAAAAGCATACATGGGGATTATCATTTAAGACCTCAGTTTGATATTTTATTGATGATTAAACCTTAATAGTGTCCAAATCACCCTCAGAAAGAGGAAATTAAAGCATATAATCTATGTATCCTTAAGATGGTCCTCCTATAACTAATTGATAAGGTTTCTAAGCCACACTTGCTTGAATGCCTCAAGTGCTTGGGCTTATGATCCTATTGGTGGCTTAAAGACCTATCACACTTTGAGCTAGATAACTTTAAGTACTTGGAATGTTTTGAATGTTTGGATGAATTAATTGAGACCTCACATCTTCTTTCATTGCCATTCTCAAAAGACAAGGGTTAGTTTTTAATCACCAAGGAGGAATTATTTGAGGCATCTTTTGAGAATAATCAGCCTAAAAAGCCTTTTTAACCAAAACTAAATGGAACTTGAGCTTTGTCAATCCCTCAAATGGTGAGAACTTAGGATGAGGAGGATACAAAATAAGTTGAAGGGTTAGTACAAGATAAATGGACTAACTAATAAACTAATGAACTTCCATTGGCTCCTTTTTTTCATTTGTGGATGCTATAATGTTTTAACCTTATAACTATTTTTGATCTAACCACAACTTGAGGGATATGGCCCAAGATTACTTTTACATATACCTAGAAATTAATAAAAGTTAGTAGTAAATATTAAAAAGAAGTGACAATTGGTTAACCATTATGCAATGCCCTTTCGGACGGCTCAAAGAGATGTAATCTAAACTAACTTTATTAGGATCAAGATTGGTCCATTGAAGGGTGGTCCTGCAACTCCAAATGGAACTGAAAAGAGCCTTAAACATTTAATGAGCTTTATTTTCAAAAGAAGCCACTTAAGTAAAATATTACATATTTAAACTGGTGTCCCTCTAAATAGTGTTCCTCAGATAACTTCCATGACATTTTATGCAACAATTATAATCTACACACATACAGAAAGGTTACGAGCCATAAGGGCACTGGCCCGAAAGCAACCCTACTTAACACTTTCTTTGTCATTAGGGTCAATTTAATTACCACTAAAATTATTTCAAGTCTAGGTTGGGCCGAACTTGCTCGGGTAAAAAGGAAAATAATGAACCAGCCCTCATATTAGTTATGTAAAAAATAATAAAAAAAAAATATTTTTTCAAAATCCAGATCAACTAATTTAGAAAAACATAAAAAAATGCAAATAAGTCCTAATAAAGTTATAATTAAGATGAGAAGAATGAGAACAAACTCAAATAATATACCAAGAGTCTATGTTAAACAATTTATAAGGGATGACTCATGGTACCAAAGAATTTTAGCCCACCAATGTTTTAAAAAGAATAAATAACCAGCCTCTGGCTAAAACTATCAATAATTTGAAGTCTTCTTACATTACCTTAATTGAGGCTATAAAAAAGATAAACTTGCATGACCAATACAGAAGAAAATCTATATGTTTCTTTTAAGAAGGATTTGGGGGTTGTTCCCTATGTGACAAAAAAAATGTCGCTATATGCATATTCTACACTAAACCTTAGAGGAACCTTAGGATCTACCTCTAAAGTAGCATCAACTGACTACTATAAAGAGGAACCAAAGTAAACACATAAGATCATACAAAATGAAGGGCATAAGCCCATAGGAAAAGTGAAAACATGACATCATGCTGACCAAAATAAAAGGACAAAATGAAGAAGTTTCTTATATAGAAGGATTTTTGTCAAATTCAAATCTGTAATTTATAAATCCCTAATCTTTCGAACACTATAGATATGATCAGAGAGGTTCCTATTCAACTTAACAAAATCATCATTGATCAAGTGCCATACATGATTAATGCTACCCTAAACCTAAGCATTATAGTCATTATAGTTTTTGAACCCAATAAGATGTTACTTACTGAAAATGTAAGATTGTTATTATTCTATGGGGTTGGTCATATATGTTACAATCAAATCATTTGGACTAAGGATGATTACCTTAGTTGAATAGGACTATTCTTCATCCTTGTCCATGAAATCAAATATTCCTTTAGGGGAGAATTTAGAGATGTTTTAGATATGATTACCATATACAATAAGTCAAAAGAAAGCCAGAAATTATGAAAAAGAATGATTGAGTAAGAGAAGACTTACATACCTGATGCAGAAGGTAAAAATGTTCCTAAAGATTTCTTGGATTCTTGAGAATGAAAGAAGAAAGATTCGAGAGCAACAAAAAAGTGAAAATGGAGAAAATCACACCTTACTATGACACGTGGTAAAAATAAGTGACCTTTTATCTCTCAAGGTAAAAATGATATGTGGTAATGATGGGAAGATGAAAAGATATTTGAACTGAAAATATACTCACGTTTCTCCAAGAGCGTGAAGGCATTAATTTTTACTGCCAAACCGCCTCAGCTCAGTTATCCTTAATCAGCCTAAGAAGATGCAACCTTTCACTTTTTTATTATGAAAGGTTACAATATATTGACTTATCTCACGAGCTAAATTTGGAATGAGAGGCTACTAAAGCACCACCCAATAAAGCTAAAAGTTCAAATGTTACTGGCCAAAATTCTAAGCTCATTCTCAGTGTTTAAACATGGCCAACTCTAAGCTAAAATAAAATAGAAAATGTGGCCCATATGAAAGTCTAAGAATGGAATCCTCTCAACAAGTTTATGGTAAAAGTGACCTTGACTGGCCTTACCAGAGTACTGTAAATCATACTACTTTGTCCATTTTAACATCAGCATATTACATTATATAAACTAGTGCTAGCTTACTCAACTCAATGATGGGAACTTATTCACTGGTGACGAGGGATGACCAAAAGTCTACATCTTAAGCCACCAACCTTGGTTGACAGTCTCGACTTATATATTAGACCATGTTTAGACCTTGACCTATACCTCATAAATGGGAAATTGTCTTTCTTACTCATCTTAAACCTAAGAAAACTAAACGGTCTTGGAATATATACCTAGCATCTAAGTCTTATCCATTTGAGTTTCTTTTCTTTCTTTTATACATTTGATCTTATACTTTGCTTATATCAAATAACAGTAAATAGGAAAATAAAAAAAATATTATACGCATTTAATTCAATATGCAAAGAAATATAAATAAATTTTATTTACTTATTTTGCATCATTTGATATTATTTACTTCGATCATATCTAAACAAGAAAACTTAGATTAAAACAATCAAAGATTGTAAGCAACCGAATCTTAACACGGACACTTGGCCAGGTCTACATGCTCAGTGGTTGATATAAGACTCGAACATGAAGAGTACTTCTAACCCATCCAAAAATTTTAGTAAAATATACTTTGAATTATGAGTCATTAATTAACCCTAAAAGCATTATTATGTTTTTTTTCTTTTTTTGACACTGGCCCAAATTCCTAATCCCAAGGATAACAAGGCGTGTCGTAAGTCCCCAACCTAGACTAGCAAGAGGCCTCTCCTTCAGGCCCCTGGCAGGGAAGTTGGCCATGGACCAAGAATAGGGGCTCTCTATCCATCTCTAACTGAGTTTTAATAACAGGCATAAGACCAAAGGTGGTCTCTTGGAATAAGTGGATCTAGCCTTATGTTAAGCCCCTGGGTGAAAGCCTTGTATCATCTATGGGTCATACCTTCATTTCAAGCTTGTGGGTGAGAATTTTGGCCCAAGGCTAGAGGCTTCTTGCTCCCTCAATCCCGGGCCGAAATCGGTTAAAACCCACTCTCCAAGGGCCTAGTCCATTTGGTCCCAATTTCCATCTCCAGAATCCCATAAATGAAGGCCTAAGGTTAAGTATTGCACCTCAACCTAAGTCCAATCATGTGTTGCCCTAGGGTAGGACTCCACCGCCTTAGGAATAACTATATAATGGCTGAAAATTCTAGGGAAAATCATCAACACTCTCTTAGATAACAAACTTATCTATTTGCTTAAGAAAAATGCTAATCTAGTCTCCATACTGCTATTGTTTCACCTAGAGTGACAGTGATCGCCTATATCCCCACTAGTTGGGACGGTTGATGACTTTGGCCTAGATAATAATTTCTTAAAATTTTGTAAGGCTTTGTTCTCATCACCTAATTTTTGCTGAACTGGAATTATTTTTACTAACTAAAACTAATTTTTATTGAATAAAACTAATTTTTATTGTACTTATTTTTACTGAACTGATTAGAAGTTGAGGGTTCAATTTTCGATCTTCATTATAGTGGAGATCTTAGATAATGAGGCCTATTAAGATTGATCAAGTAAAAGATCAGCTGATTAACAAAAGTATGAAGTCGAGTCTTTTACTCCTCCAACTTAAGGGGATATATGTTAACTCCTAGTCTAGCAAGTCCATCCCATGCAAGTCCAAGATAGTCTTGCCTTGAGAAATTAGTTATAGGCCCAAAGGACCATATTGAGGAAAGTCCTAATTAAACATTGACTTATCTCCTTCTCCTAAAAGAATACTAAAATTTCATTGATTTAAGGAAGATGAATAGTAAGTCCAACAAAAATTTAAACTCCGAAAGATGGATCATACTTGGATTCTACAACCCTTCAACTCCACCCTCATAGCAGACAAGCAAAGATAAGTAGAAATTCATATATATTCCATTCAACGTCTTCTTTCAAGCCTTTATTGACTTAAGCATCAAAGTGGAATTAGGGAAAAAGGCCCTAGTTTCTCTCTAATTGGTGACTGTATTTGTAGGTTCTCTAGGTTGTTAGGATTTAGATTAGAACCAATCTCAACAATAATAATTTTTTAAATTCTTATAAGTTCATATTCTCTTCACCTGATTTTTGCTGAACTAAAACTATTTTTACTAATTAAAACTGATTTTTGCTAATTAAATTTAATTTTTACTAATTAAACTAATTTTTACTGAACTTATTTTTGCTCAACTGATTTTTATTGATTAAAAATAATTTTTACTAATTGTAATTAATTTTAAGGCTTTTTTGAACTTATTTTCACTAATTTTTGCTAATGATAACCGATTTTTCTTGAAGTTAACTTTGCTGAACTTTTTTTTACTTATTAAAATTTATTTTTAGTAATTAAAATTGATTTTGACTGATACTTATTTTTTAAAGGCGAACAATTATGAATATTTCTTAGTCTAAATCTTTAGTTCAAAGGATGGGAAAAGAGAAAACTGAACCAAACACTTATGTTAAGGTTCCTACTAAAGACTATATGAAACCTGAGATCTTTGTCAATAGTGACTCAAACTATTGAATCTTAATTCAAAAATCCTTTTCCCACCACCAATTAGTATAATTTTCCTAGTTTCTCTCAATTCGGAGTTCCATTAGGTTGTTGCATATGACACTGACACAACCATTACTGGTGGATTAGATAATTTCGTCATATTTCAATCCTTAAGAGATGGAAAATAAGGGCTAGCCATCTAATATCAAATATACAGTTTCAATAAATCAAGGTATAAAAAATTAAACAAATGGTAAGGAAGACTAATTTAAAAGAGGGGTATTTACATAACCTTTTTTCCTGCTATAGTGAAATCTAAATTATTTTTGGATCAAGCTTCTTACTTTGTGAATGACAAGTCTATTTTGGCTGTGGATGTTGACAAGGTATGTTAATGTTGGGTCAATTGTCTCTCTTGTTATATATTTGCTTATTTATGTCTTGGCCTTTTATCCTTTCTTAGAACTACAAAGTGTTGGTAGTGTCTCTTTCTACAAACATCTTTCTTCTTGTATCATAGTTCATAATCCTTCCATTATGATATTGCTAAAGCCCTATATTATTAGGTGCAAGGTTGATGAAGTGATTCAAGCTAGAGAGTTTCAACGATCTTTTCATGTTAAGGCTCATGGTTTCTCTGGTGGTATCAGTATTCTTTTGAATCTATATACTGATATTAATATTTTGAGTTTCTCTTCCCAATGGGTTTATATTGAAATCAATGTGCAACATCTTGGCTCTTTTCTCTTCATTATAGTTTATAAGAGTCCTAATCCTAGAGTTCATGATATTTTATGGTGTAAGCTTACACTAATGGGTCACTTTATATCAGGAACATGGATTGTTAAAGGAGATTTTAATTCCCTTTTCTCTCCTAATGAGAATGATGATGGTGCTACTTTTTACATTAGTGATTGTTTATGTTTTCGAGATTGGATTTTCATTTATTGCATGAAAAATTTATTATTCTCTAGAACTAAGTTCATATGGAAACGTGGACTTCTAACGGAGAGTTTGGATAGATTTCTTGGCTCAATAACTTGAATAGAGTCTTTTCCTTCTTACAATGTTCATCATTTAGCCATGATGGTGTATTCTTCTCAATCTACTACAATTGTCTTATCAGTATAATAGAGGCAACCCTAAAATTCATATCGCTTGGATGATCCATAATGATTGGTGACAGTTAATGCGATTAACTTGAAGACCCAATCTCAGTCTTCTAGATAATATTATCAATCTTATGTTTGTTGCCATTCATAGAATAAGGTCACTTTCAACAATATTTCCCCAAGAAAATACAACTCCTGACCCATATAAAAGGTATATAAGAAAGTCTTTAATTCCATTTTTGAAAAATTCCATCCACACTAGCTAATTTTGGAGAACTCAAAGCCGACCCATCCATATTCACCTTCATCCAATCAGGGGAGGAGGTTGCCAAAAAACACTGATAATATTTTAATTAATTAAAAAAATTCTTTTAATTTAAAAATGAATATAAACATTCAGGATCAAAAGTTGTAAGGAGGGTTATGGTGATAAGCATTGTTGCAGCTATTTATAGGGTCTGGTAGGCTCGCGAACTTGGAGTTGGAGTTCCTGGTGCTAAGTCTTCCTATATCTGGGGAAGAAATATCCATCCAGAGCTCTGAAAATGGTGGCTAGCAGAGACGTTGTTACTTGACCCAACGACACTTATCCCTACTTAGGTTATCCTTTGTATTCTTCTTAGTTTATTTTCTAATTTAATCTTTTACTAAGAAAATACCAAAAATATGCACTATTTGGATTGTGTTTCGGGGATTAATACAAAAAGGGTTTTGGTTTCCTTATTCGTGTTATTGACATCCCAACCTAGACTTAAATTAGGGACCCATTTTCTCACTTTTATTAGATTGAGGACTTTTGGACCAATATTTCCCTACCCAAGTGTCCTAAGTGACTCGATACCACCTCATTTGTATAAATAGAAATTGGCATGCTTAGTGAGACTCTCTCTAATATAGTAATATGATTGGAAAACATCAAACGATATCGCCCAAGGTGATCAGGATGAGTTCAGTAGAGAAATAGTGCCACCCAAGCTGATCCCTTTATCCACTACTGATATCAAAGGTATTAGATCGACAGTAGCTCAAGCTAATATAGACACATGTACATGGGCATGATGAACCAAATGGCCCAGGTCTTGCGTCCATTCATGGAAGAGAATCGGGATGCTCAAAATAGGGTGTACAAGACCATCCAGACCTTGACTAATTCTATCACTAACCTCACTGATCTCCTCAATGGGAGATATAACGACATTGCTGCCCAATGGGGACCCTTACCCTGACAACATCAGCCATAGCTTATGAGAAATTACTTGCAATAAAGGGAGGTAAAGATCACCCAAAGACACAATATCAACCATGGGTATGATTAAGAAGACTCAGGACAATATCAGTAGGCTGTAGTACCCCCTCTAGCCCAAGTCCCTGGACAGATGCCTATCCCACCTCGAGCCAATCCAATGGCTCCCATCCTATAAGGCCAATATGTAGATGCTCATGCAAAGGGCAATTTGCTATCCCTGTATATCAAAACCCCATTCCATGGAATGAAAATGAGCTTGCAAGGTGACTATAAAGAATGGGAATGCAAATTGGAAAGCCTTCGAGGGAACCTTATGGCTAGCCCTACCTCTAGTGGATTGATATTATGTACCCATTTGCCATAATGTGGGATTGGTTATTTTTAACACATATTTAATATATATGAGTTATATATTATTGTGTTGGTTTGACATGAATGTTTGATCATGGACCTAAACCATAATGTATGGACTATGTGTGCATATAATATTCTTTTATTATATCAAGGGTTTGTAATTAAGAGTTAATTACTAGTTTAACATTTATCAATTCATTGAGCCTGCGAGCTATCTTACTTTGTAAGCTCATCTTGGTATGCCAAGGATACTATTTATACAAATGAGATGCAGAGATGCAAGAGCAAGAGAAAGGTTCAAACCATGAAGATGCCTAGTGGAATAACCTAAAACCCTTACCCATTCCTTGTGGCTAGGAATTGAGGCCTTAAGTCCATAATTAAAGCTATGTATTGTTGTCCATTTTATTAATATAAATGAGATATATATGATGTATGAGATATATGTAAAATGGATCATGTGCAAAATGAGACCTTAAATTTATAAAGCACAAAAATCTTCTAAGGTAAATATTATGTTTTGTCTCTTTATTTGAGCAATGATTCTTGGAAAGTCTTTCCTTGAAATCATTGTAAAGCATGAGATGTTACGAGCATAGGATAAATTGTATGTCAAGAATGGTAATGAGTACCTGAGCCATATAATGTTCAAATCTATATAGTTGTTGATCCTGTTGGGGTTTTATGCCCTAGAGCATGTACATTGTGTATATATTTGCAATCTAAATCCTATTTATGGCTTTATATATATATATATATATATATATATATGTTTTCGTTTAATGATTGATTTCATTTTAGTGTATGACATATATATGTTCCTTAAATTCTATGTAAGAGAATCTATTCTCAAAGTGTTTGGGAAAATGGAGACAGATTCTTTATCATAGACTTTAAAGTAAGTTCATAGTCGTAGGATTATTGGTAGGAACGTCAATGATTCGGAAAGATCATCACCTTTGTTGTCATCCATGACAAGTATGAGATACTTGTTGGTATGGAGGTAGTGAGTCTCACACTACAAATATGTGATGCCATGACAGCACGTGGACACTCATAAGATGAGTAAGATAAATAGTGACGTTAGATGATAGACACATTGGTTTTATTCACCAGTCAATGTCTGATCATCTAGATTATAATTGTGCATATAATCCT
>CAOJBK013137347.1:0-13608 GCA_948294925.1 Codiaeum variegatum
TCTCTTTTTTAATTTGTGTTTATATTGCTTTGTGTTTATATAATTTGGTGGCTTGAAAATTGAGTTTTTCATAAATACTTGATTAATCAAATTTGCTCATTACCTTATCATTTACTTTAACTTAACAAAAAGTTTTAAGAATTAAAATTGATGTTTTTGTTTAAAATTTGTTAAGACAATTTTAAGACATCAATACACTCCCTTCTCTGTGTCAATTATTAGGACAACAGTTTATATGTATGGTTTTGGAATTTCTTTAATTATCATTGTTTCATTTCAAATTATGATTAGCTTTGATGAATTTATTTAAATTAGACTTCATAAATATTTTTTACTAGACTAAATAATATTATATTATTTTTAAAATTTTATTTTAAATTTGATTAGTATTTCATTTATAACTTTTAGAATTCATTTAAAAAAAATAAAAAAAGAATATTTGGGTACAAAGCACAAATATCTCCATTAAAAAAAAACGGAAGTTTGACAAATTAATGGGTTAGGCCGAGTATTTAGCAGGCTTGATATCCATATTCGAGCTCAGAGTTTGACACTTGTATTGCAAAAATTATTTAAGCTCAAGCTTAAGTTTAAAAATAAAAGCCCGATTGAACTCGACCCAGCCCGCAAGATGCACAAGTTTATACTAAACAAAATTTTATTTTTATAATGTGTGATAAATGAATAAAAGATATAGTTTTGGAAGATAAAATATTTCAAATGATTTTGAAAAGACAAATCATTACTAACATTCTTATCTTTAACAATATATATTCTTATGCAATAAAACTTTATTTTTATTCATACCGATGTAACTTTTTACACTAATAAATAGGTGTTACAATAAATGTAAGATATAATTCAATTTCTTATCACTTTTTGTTTGTTCTTTCTTATATTTTCTATATACTTTTGTTTAATCTATATTGTTCTTTATTTTACAATGAAATTAAAAATTTCAAAGTGAAAACAAAAAATCTATTTAATTAGATAACTATATGATAAAACTTACAAGTTGTATTGTGTAAGTCATTAACTTTTATTTCTATTTGACTTAATTGTGATAATATAATTAACTTTTATTGGAGATATTGTGCCTTTTAAAGAATATTTTTTTAGCCTTAAGATGATATACATGCCTTATGTAGAAAATTTCATGTTTTATCACTTTTTTTAGTGAAAACTATAGAAAATTTCATGTTTTATACTTTTTATAGTGAAAGACATTTAAAAATTAATTATGTATATCGGGTTAACTGCACCAATAGGTATTGAACTTTTGGGTATTTTTTTATTTGGGTACTAAACTTTAATTTGATGTAATTAGGGCATTAAAGTTCGATTAAGTATGCAATTTGGTTCACAAGTAATTTTTCGGTCAAAATTTGCTGGCGTGGCGATCAGAGCGACGTGTGTCCAACACACATAAGTGACACATGTCACCATGTCAGAAAAAATCCACGTCTCACTTATGTGTGTTGGACACGTATCGCTCCGATCGCCACACCATCAAATTTTCACCGAAAAATTATTTATGAACCAAATTACATATTTAATTGAATTTTAGTACCATAATTGCATCAAATTAAAATTTAGTATTCAAATTGAAAAATATCCAAAAATTCAATATTCGTTGGTACAATTAGCACTATGTACATCCATACTAAATTTCTAAATTTTCAATTCTAATTCATTATAATTTATATTTATTTATTTTACTTATAACTTATATCTGAAATAAATATTAGATTATGTTTTGTTATTCTTCACGGTCTTTAATCCGTGGAAAATTATACTACAAATTCAAAAAAATTATATTATTTTATTAATATTAATTCACCTACTTTCAATCTAAATATAACACTTTTAATTTATAAAACAAAAAGAATAATAATTCATATGTAATAAAATAAGTTGAAAAAAAGTAACTCTTATTTCACTATTTAGTTCATAAATATAGATTTATTATTTTTTATGAATGGTGATTGTAATGATGTTGAATGGTTATTAAAGTTTGGGATGTAGATGATAAATAATAAAATATGTTACTAAATGTATGTCATGGTCAAATAAGAAAATATGCCATTCTTTAAATTATGAAATAATCATTTTCAATTTTATTATGAAATTTTTATAGTTTATAGAAGTTTGAATGACAATAATTACATTAAATAATTATTTTTGTTCAATTTTGAAATAAAATTTAGAATAATTATTCTATTATTTGGCTATTACATCACTCAAATATAGACACATAATTGAAAGAAAAAAGAAAGGAAGTGAGCTTTTTTAAACCAATGAGTGTTCAATATGTTATTCAGTTATAATTTGTTTATATATCTTCTTATTAGCTCCATAATTTTAACCATTACAATTGTTTTACATATGCTCTTAAGAGTTAATGCAACATTTATGAGGAGAAAGAAAAATTAAAGATTGAATTTGAGGAAGGTGAGTCTTATTTTGATCTTTATATTATCAATTACATAATGAAAGATTTGAGTGATTTTATTTATTTTTTGGTGAAAGACCATTTTAATAGCTTGTTAAACCACTACTATAATTATTTTAGTTTTAAAATAAAGTTTTGAATATTGACATGTAGAAATATTTATTTATGATAATTGGTTATTCATAAAAAGATATAAACACATGTATTATTTATAAAGTCTTTATTTATATAAGTAAAAAGAGATAAGAAAAATGATAATTAGTTGTTATTTATTATGTTTGAATACAGCATTTTGCATATTGAGAAAACATTCACTAGGATAGCATTGCACGTCTATTATAAGTTTTGAATAAGAATTCAATACTCGTAATTCATGAAAGTAACACATTAGTTTCATTTTACAACTCATTAGAAAGTAAAAATTTTCATTAGCTATGAAATATATAATTATAGGAAACATAATATTATATTAACTATTTTAAGTGTATTTACGCATGTTTCGTTCTTATATTAGCCGTTATAGAATTCCCTTAAATGTAAATTGTTGATAAATAACATATTTATATCGAAATATTTACATACTTAATATATTAAAAATACATGTTCAACTTCTGTCACTCTATAATCAATAATGTAACATCAAAATTTGATCCAAATTTAATGATTCTCTTATCAATAGGTTGCTTTACTAAGCTAATTTCATATTAGATGAAAAATTTATAGAAATTAATCTAAGATCCCTTCTAAAATCTCACCAAACCACTATAACATCACACTAAACCCTAGTTCTGACCATTGTGGCCTCAAACTCCAATTTCTCCCAAATTATTAATCTCCATAACACGTATGAATACTCATTAGAAAGCTTACATAATAATCTACAAAATGCAAAAAACCTAACTAAAATCCATAAAGTGTAGCTCAAGTTATTCTCAAGTTAATTGAGCTTAAAAGCACACCTATACAAAACAATTTTGATCCATTCCTCCTAATCCACTTTCCAATCCATCTCTTCTGTCAAGCATTATTAGCCGTAGATAAGGCAAATATCTAACGGCTAATATTCAAATTTAACAAAGATTTTCAATTGTGAACCAATCAGCGCTCAGCTTTTGGATACTCCCTCATACTCGATTGACTATTTAAATCCACTCCATTTCGTCATGTTCTAACACAATCGAAAATACTACGATACACACTCCTCTCTTGATCCAATTCAACTCCATTTTCTCTTTTGTTCTCAGCCAATTCCCTTCTATCAAACCCTAACCCTAGAATTGTTTTTGAAATGGCTTCTGAGGATGCAACTGTTGCTGCTGTGGAGACTAATCCTGAGCCGGCCACCACCACTGAACCTGCTGAGGAAGCTCCGGCTACCACAAAGGCTGGCAAGGCCAAGAAGACTAAGGAGTCTAAACCCAAAAAAGCAGCTGTTCCTA
This sequence comes from Codiaeum variegatum, assembly GCA_948294925.1. NCBI lineage: Eukaryota > Viridiplantae > Streptophyta > Magnoliopsida > Malpighiales > Euphorbiaceae > Codiaeum > Codiaeum variegatum. Next base: position 3,892 of record CAOJBK013137347.1, read on the forward strand.
GGAAACCTCGCTCCCGCAGTGCTCCAAGTCATCCTCCATATGAAGAGGTGATTGTTTTTTAAATCGAATTTCAGATTCAAATTACATATCTAATTATTTTGCTTATTGAAATGTTAAAGTTTTGATTGTATTTAGATCTGATTTTCATTTCTGTTTGGATTTGCAGATGATTAAGGATGCTATTGTGACTTTGAAGGAGAAGTCTGGTTCTAGCCAGTATGCGATAACTAAGTTCATTGAAGAGAAGCAGAAGCAGCTGCCGGCGAACTTTAAGAAGTTGTTGCTTGTTTATCTGAAAAGGCTTGTGGCTTCTGGTAAGCTTGTGAAGGTGAAAGCATCCTTCAAAATCCCTGCTGCCAAGTCATCGGTACCAAAAACAGCTGCTACTGCTCCGGCCAAGGCTAAGAAGAAACCAGCTGCCAAATCCAAGGCTAAGTCTAAGCCTAAGCCTAAAGCTGCGCCTAAACCAAAGGAGACCAAGACAGCGAAGGCAGCTGCCAGCACTCCAGCTAAGAAAAAGGCAGCAGCTAAGACTAAGCCAAAGCCCAAGCCCAAGCCTAAGCCCGCCGCCAAAGCCAAGCCTGCTGCTAAGCCTAAGGCTGCACCTGCTAAGGCCAAGCCTGCAGCGAAACCTAAGGCTGCTCCTGCTAAACCAAAGCCCAAGGAGAGACCAGCTAAGGCAGCCAGGACATCGACAAGGACAACTCCAGGGAAGAGAGCTGCTGCCGCCGCTCCTAAGGCCACACCGAAAAAAGCTCCTGCTGCAAAGAAAGCTCCGGCCAAGACAGCGAAGCCGAAGACTGCCAAGTCACCTGCGAAGAAGGCTTCAACAAGGAGAGGAAAGAAGTGAAGTGAGGGTCTCGATACACAGGCTTAGGCAATAGCGCTTTTAGGGGTAGTAATGTAAATTTGCTGGTCTTTGATGTAATCAGGTTCATGTATGCTCACAGATAGAAAAGAAAAAAACCGGTTCTATTTTTTTTTTCCTGTGCCATTTTAGGGATTTGAAATAGTATTTCAAATGTAATGACCAGTTGAATGAAATCATTATATTAGGTTTCCTACATCAAATAAATTATCCTTCTTCCTCGCAAAAAATAAATCTAAATTCAAGTGTATTTTTAGCTTAATGGCTCTAAAGTAGCGGACGTTAAATCTAAATAGGCGCCGCCGAACGGGATGCTCCTGAAAAGCAAGGTCAAATGAGTATAAATTGCTAATTTATAGGTACATTTTAATCTCATAGCTTTAAATCCCTTCAAGACATATGGATGATTTGTAGTACCGTTAGTAATTTGTGAGCCGTTGAAGCAAGTTTTATGCTCATAGGATGGGATGATTGTGCTGGTTAAAGGCACTTCCTGGGGATTATGAGGAGTTTGTAACTTCAGTCTAATATGAACTAGTGAGTATTCTTTTAACTCTACTTGGAATTCATTGTCTTCACTTTTCCTTTTTTTCATTATTTTTTGGAAGTTGATTAAGATCTAGGGTTTGTCAATTTTGCTTTTAATTGACAAGTTTCTAGTTATGTTGGTTATGACATAATGACCACTTTGGAACTTGTTTTGGCATCAGAAATGTCCTCTTTGTTACGAGTTTATGGATTTGCTAGATGTGCTTCATCTAGTTGATTTTGGTTACAGCTCCTTGTGTTAATTGTTTTGACATCTATGATGATACTTGACCCACATCAACTGCTTTTTCGTTTTTCATTTTAAATTTATGTTCGAGGGAATACACAATTCCCTCATTTGCTAGTGAAAAATTAACAACTAACCTACCACCAAAAAATTTATAGGCTCGATTGGAGTTGAAAGCTGAATCGTTTGTGTTTGTTTCTGCTTGTTTAGATGTAATATCTGCTGTGCAAGTTTGCTTGGGTTAATTTCTTGAGAAAAGTTAAGGCTAGTTAGTTTCCTCATGATTCCGAACACGCTTGTTTTACTTTACTATTTAAATTACGAAGCATACTAAAATTACAATTGCTGTACTTGGTTACCGCTTCTGTTTAAGAAGCTTGTGAGAAGATATGTACCTTAGGATAATGATTGTGGTGCTAGACAGAACTCTGTGTTGAAATAGGGTTCTCCTACTTATATGGTGTTGTTAACCTCCAGGTTCATGTTTCAAGCGTTACTAGACATATCACAGAAATTGGAATGGAGAATTAATTTGGGTGTATGCATTATGGAGGATAGGAAATACTAGTGCATTTACTCTGCTCTGTGCTACGTTTCATGTCTCTGCACCATGATTTCATTTAGCATATCAGATCAGTGTCTGGGATTGAGAAGACTAATTCTGTTCACAGTGATGGTAACAAGATACTGTGCTAGTCTTCAGTTTCTCTGAATAATGTGTGGTGGAATTTTTCAACATTTATTGTCAATAACACATGAAAATTGGATTGCAAAGTATAATTAAGTACTAAGACTTCATGCTCTGGTGGTAAAGTATGGAAGTCAGCATGCTTGAAAAGGTTGGATGAATATGTTAAAAATATGCGTTCATGCACAAGGAAAAGTTCCAATGGATTTTGTGAAAGAGAAGAAGTGCGAAATAGATTTTAGGAAAATTTGGAAATGTGCTTGTGGAGAAAGTGATATTTTCTACTGTCAGTAATATGCATAAGACGAAAGATATTAGAAACACTTCTCTCCTTGGAAAGAATTGGAAAGAACTGTACTCTCATTTGCTAGCAGTTTGCATCACCTAAATGTAATTATGCCTGTCTTGAATGAACATGGTTACTTGAGTACGATCTTTTAAATATACCGAGAAAGATGGAAAAATTTGATGCAATAGTTCTGGCATTATTCTGGAAATTTTTTGATGCTTGAAATTGTCAATGTTATGCTGAAAATTAAGGATTTGGTTTACCTTATTTTAGACAATAAATATTGCTTAGTTGTATATTTGATTCTTGTAATTAGTAGGTGTTTAGAATCGAAGATTTGATTCTTGTATGAAGACTTGAGGTGTATATAATGAGAAAGGATCACAAAGGAATGAGTGAGCTTTTCCAAATCAGTCTTATCTTTGTCAGAAATGTTCTATGAATGCCAGTATTCTAGTTAGCTTTTGTGCCCTGTACTTTCTCACTCCAGCGCTTGAATTCTATCTTAATAAGCTTTATACCTAATTAGACATTACATCATTATGATCTCCCAAATATAAGGAAAAATATGAAAAATTTATTGTCCTTTGTTGGCTGCAGAACATGCGCAACACCTGTGCCTAGTCTGAGCAACCTAGGACAAAATACTAGGTCTTTAACTGGAGAATTTCTTGTGTATACCGACAGCCATTTTCTGCTGTTTCTTGAATGAACATGGTAACTTGTGTTTATCAGTATTATTTCTTCTCATTTAGGGTTCAGATGTTGGAGATAGAACCTAGTCAATACAATAACTTTGTTAGCTGCTTTTATGTGGAAATTGTTCTGTTTCTTAAAATGGACGTGGTAATTTGTGTCTATTTGTGTTCGTTTCTTATCATTTAGGGTTCGGACTTTGGAGATATAACCTAGTCAATACGTTAACTTCGTTCGCTGCTTTTATATGGAAATTGTCCCTGTTTCTGAAATGGACATGGTAACTTGTGTTTATTTGTGTCATTTGTTCTCATTTAGGGTTCGGACTTTGGAGCTTGAACCTAACCAATACTTTAACTCCGGTAGCTGCATTTATATGGAAACTATCACTGTTTCCTAAATTGACATGGTAACTTGTGTTTATGTGTATCATTCTTCTCATTTAGGGTTCAGATTTTGGAGATTTAACCTAAACAATACGCTAACTTCGCTCGCTGCTTTTATATGGAAACTAAACTATCCCTTGAATTAGTTTGTTAATATAATTATTAGAACAATCACTTAATATGGTAGGAGAAGGTAATGTTTTTGGTATTCATTTTACGATCATTATTTTGATATCTTTGGTAATCCATTTGATGACTTTACTGTCTTGCTGCTTTTTTATTTATTACGATATCTGGCGTTTTGCATTTTGTCCAGCAATGTGCCAGACAATTAAACTGGGCTCAGGAGATTCTTGAATTTGAGTGTCCATTGATGATTCATTATTAAAGTAGAAGATACACATGTCCTGCATTAGAAATCCAAGTTAGTTGCTCTTCATGGTTACTATAAGGTAAATATGCTGATTTTAAAATTTGCTTTTTATATGCTTACTATTTAATTTCTGTGCAAGATAAGAAATCCTAGATTTAGCTAGATGAAATAGGTTACTTCAGCGAATCCTATTTGCTCAAGAAATTAGCATATTTAGAGATATGGAATGCCAAAATTTATGCATTTGTCCGAATGAGCTTGTCAGCAATTCTAATTAAATATAAAGACATTTGAACAGTCTAGGTATAAGCAGTCATCTTGCTTATTACAATAAAAAATAGAAGTCTAGGGTTAAGCACACTCTTTTTTCTTTGTAATGGCTGTGCAGACTAGGCCTTTTTTGGTTTGTTAGAATATCCCACATCTAATAAATACAAATACTAGCCTTATAAATGATGATGATTAACTTACCCATACAATTAGTGCTATTCATTTGTGGACGTTCGTCCTTTCTCCCTCTCCAATCTGAAGCCGCAGTGCATGTGCAAACACACGTCATCTTCATTTACTTTTTGCCAAATTTACATTATTTTTCAACTATAATTTATTAAATTTCTAACTAAAATAAATAAAAATTCACTTTAACTCCTTTCACTTACTTTTTTTTTTAGTTTAAATTTAATTTCCTCAGATATATTGGTCTGAACAATGAATATGCATGCGATGAATATAGAATTTATTATTGATGAATACATACATCATGTTCGTCCCTTACAAGCATCGAATTGCTTATAGGTTCAAGTATAAAGTCTGAATAATGAATATGAAGTGTATGTATGATGAAGTTATATTTATAATTGATGAATCTTTTGTTTTTAACCTATAAAATATGATTTTTACTGATAAACATGTTGTTCATAACTTATAATAGTGTTTTTAATAATTTACATGTAATTCTAATGAACTCTTGAATACTTAAAATAAAACATAACTAGCACAATTTTATGAGTTATAAAATAAAAATAATATTATTAGCTCTTGAAATTGCATTAATAATTCCATAAAGATTGTTAAAAATAAAACCAAAATAAGAAATGGTGAAAAAAATAATAATAAAATCAAGTAATAAATCATTGTGTTGTAGATTATCTAAATCATTGTTATATTATGTTCGCATACACTAACAACATATAGTGTATAACTATAAATTACAAAAACTTGTACTTTCTAATAAATTATAATAATAAAAAAAGAATGACAACATTTGCAAAAAAAAGTGACAGGTATGTGTGCATGAGTGAGTGCGTGTGTTGAGAGGAACGATGCGTTTAGGGTCTGGGACTATGCTGCTACATGGTCTCTAGTCCATGATATAATTTGCCATTTTGATATGGTTGCATCTAAACCTAATAAAACCATATGTAACCTAATGAGATTTGTGTCTAAATTTAATATGGTATTTGAACTGACTCTGCACTCCAATTTATGCTCTTTTGTACATACCTAGCTGTGTTAGTAGAGCTCTGTACATGTGCAATCTATAAATTTGATTTTGTTTGGCGCAATGGATGTTAGAGTTGAATAGACCACCTAGAAAAATGATAAATGAATTTAAAACTTAATATAATGTTTTGGCTTCACCACCTAAAAGTTTAAGCTTTTGGGTGAATATGAAGTTCCTCACATGGTATCAGCATCAAATTGATTGTAACTGTTACAGCCTGTCATCTAAATTAGGAAACAATATATTTCTTAGTTAATAGGCTTGATTGTAGGGATTTATTACCTTTGATTCTAGGTTGATTTTATTCTCTATTTCCTAGAATAGGATCTTTGTACTTGTATATATATCTGTCCATTCTGTGAATAGAATACACACAAAAACATTCAAACTCCCCGAGTTTGTAATATGGTATTAGAGCCACTCTAATTCAGGGCTGGATTTTTGAAAATTCTGGGTTTGGGAAACACCGCCTGAGTGTTACAGCAGGCTTGGGTTGAGATTTGTGAGTCACTGTAGAGTAATTTTGAGCCGTCATCACTGGTCCAAGAAGCTCCACCAGCCGCCGACCAGTCAGTCTGCCAAGTCCGGTCGCTGGAAACCTAGCGTGTGAGCCACACGCGCCATCAACAGGTTTTGCATCCTCTTTACATGCCGGCACGTGAGCAAGCGTGAGACGCCGTCAAGCCCACCGGTCTTCTTTCCCGAGACTGCCCAGTCCTGCACAACATGTTTTTCTGCTGGATTGTATTGAAATCCGTGGCGTTGAGGGGCTGTTTATACAAGCCGTCCATTAGTACAGGTTCTGTTCAGTTTTTTCCAAGTATTACAGCTTTGTCATTCAATTACGTTTATTGTGATTTTGAAATATGGAGGAAGAGAAGGTAGTACTGATATCTGCAGATGAATATGCAAAATTCATTCAGTACCAGGAATCACTAAAAACTCAATCTGCCTCCATTGCTGAGTCAGGTAAATCTAATACATGTCTTATTACTTCTTCCTCAAAGTGGGTCATTGACTTTAGTGCTACAGATCATATGACAGGTAATTCCAGTCTATTTTTCACTTTTGAATTACATAAATCTATCTCTCTTGTTACTTTAGCCGATGGTTCACCCTCTCATATCACTGGTTCTGGCACAATAAATCCAATCATCTATGCTTAATTTACTTCAGTTATCTTTCAATTTGATTTCTATTTGTAAAATCACTCGTGTCTTAAATTGTCGTGTTATATTTGAATAGGATTATTGTTTCTTTCAGAATCTAACGACGAAAAAGATTTTTGGTGAAGGACATGAATCTGGAGGTCTCTACATCCTTGATTCACAAGTTCCAAAAATCATAGCCTGTTTTGGAGTCATATCACCTTTTGAAGCATATTTTCGGTTGGGTCATCCTTCACTCCATGTATTAAAGCAACTTTGTCCTCAATTTCAGAATTTGTCTTCACTAGATTGTGAGTCCTATCTGTTTGCAAAATAACATCGTCTTAGTTCTAGTCCTCGAGTCAATAAACAAGCTAGTTCTCCATTTGAACTAGTTTATTTAGATGTTAGGGGTCTTTGCACTATTGAATCTAAAACCAGATTTAAGTATTTTGTTACTTTTGTTGATGATTATTCTCGTATAACATTGTTATCTTATGAAAAATGGTTTTTGAGGTGTTTTCTTATTTTTCTGCTTTTTGTGCTGAAGTTAGAATTCAGTTTAATGTTTCAGTTCAAATATTGAGAAGTGACAATGTTAAGAAATACCTATCAGAATCATTTCAAACTTATATGCTAAAAAATGGTATCCTTTATCAAACTTCTTGTGTAGATACACTGTCTCAAAACGGGGTAGCTGAATGCAAAAATAGACATCTTCTAGAGACTGCTAGAGCTCTACTGTTTCAAATGAAAGTTCCTAAATTTTTCTGGGCTGATGCAGTTTCTACAACATGCTTTTTCATTAACCGAATGTCATCATCTGTTATTCAGGGTAAGACTCCTTTTCATGTTTTGTTTCCCAATAAAAATTTGTTTCCTATTAAACCTAAGGTTTTTGGTTATACTTGTTTTGTTCGTCCTCAAGTTACTAAACTAGATTCAATATCCTTGTGTATTTTTTGGGTATTCATGTGTTAAAAAAGGTTTTAGGTGTTACAGTCCTACACCCCAAAGATATTTTGTCTTTACTGATGTTGTTTTTAAGAACATACACCTTTCTTTCCGCATACCCCTTTTCCTCGACAGGGGGAGAATGGTGATGATTTGTTGATTTACATAGTCAAATCATCTGCTTCGCAGCCTACTAATCCAATTTCTGCAAGGCCTAAACCACCCATTATACAAACTTACTCTCGGAGACCAACTGCTCCATGTCTTGAACCTGCTCCTTCGTCGTTGGATCCAGTCTCTTATAATTCCGCTCCAGAACTAGAACCAGGATTAGATACATATCTTGTGTCCTCATTCGTGTCATACAAACATATGTCTCCCTCATCATACTTTTTTATTGTGTTACTTGATTCTATTCCTAAAAATATTCATGAAGCACTTTCTCATTCTAGGTGGCGTGATGCTATGATTGATGAGATGAATGCTCTTGAGCATAGTGGTACATGGAATCTGGTAAATTTACTCGAGGGAAAGAAAGCAATCGGTTGTAAGTGGGTGTTTGCAGTGAAAGTTAATCCTAATGGATCTGTTGCAAGGTTGAAAGCTCGTCTTGTTGCAAAAGGCTTTGCTCAGACTCATGGGTTTGATTACTCTGACACCTTTTCTCCTGTTGCTAAACTTACTTCTGTCAGGATATTCATCTCTATGGCAACCACTTATAATTGAACTTTGCATGCATTCCTTCATGGTGATTTACATGAAGAAGTTTATATGGAGCAACCATTTGGTTTTGTTGCTCAGGGGGAGAATGAGAATGTCTGTCATTTTCAAAAATCCTTGTATGGCTTGAAACAAAACCCTCGAGCCTGATTTGGCAAGTTTAGTGAAGCCGTTGAAAATTTTGGCATGAAGACAAACAAGTTAGATCACTTTGTTTTCTACAAACAAACTGTTGCTGGAATTATTTTGCTGGTTGTCTATGTAGACGATATTGTCATTACGACAATGACTTTGAAGATATTATATCTCTTAAATATTTTCTTCATATCTTTTTTTCATAGTCAGTTCCAAATAAAAGATTTAGGAGTATTGAAATATTTCTTGGGTGTTGAGATAGCAAGAAGTAAGAAAGGAATCTTTTTGTCTCAAAAGAAGAATGATCTTGACCTATTATATGACACAGGAAAGTTGGGAGCTAAACCATACAATACACTAATGGCTCCTAATTTGCTACTTATCAAGAAGGTGAATTATTTGAGAATTCTAAGAGATATAGGAGATTAGTTGGAAAGTTAAATTATCTCACTATAACTCGTCCAGATATTACACATTCAGTAAGTGTGGTAAGCCATGACAAATTAAAAGAGAATTTTTGAAAAAATGTTCCATTTTATTTCTCTGTAGAGAATTACAATATATAGGCATCAAATCCCTTAATCTTAATATAGGAACCAAATCAAATCCCTTAATTCTAGGCCTAGTATAGGAAGAAATACAATAGTATATACAACAGTATACAACTGTAATTACAGGCAGAATATATACAATAAAGGAAATCTTAGATAGAAAGGAAATCAAGGGATATACAACTATGAGAAAAACTAAAAAGGAAAGAAGAATATGTTGACATCCCCCTCAAATTGATGTGAGTAAGTCTATCAACATCAATTTGCTACTGAGAAACTTGTTTCGTTGCAGCGTCAAAGCTTTAGTAAAAACATCAGCTATTTGAAGATGAGGAAGAGTGATAATTCCTCGAGTAAAGACCTCTCTAATGTAATGACAGTCCACCTCTATGTGCTTTGTGCGTTCATGATAGACTGAATTCGCAGTTATTTGAATGGCACTAGTATTATCACCATGAAGTGGAGTTGGATCAATTTAAGGAACTCCAAGCTCACAAAGAAGGCCATGTAACTACACAATTTCAGAATAAGCTGAAGACATGGCTCTATACTCAGTCTCCGTACAATGTTATTTTAGCATACGATTCTCATTCCCCTATTCTTGGTTCTGGAACTGCTAAATTAACTCCA
>CAOJBK013137860.1:0-12555 GCA_948294925.1 Codiaeum variegatum
CTAAAGCGCTATTTCACGATCTAAGAACTTTGAGGGAGAGATCGGGAGGTTAGGGAGAGAACTTGCGGAAAACTAATTTCACACAGTCTGTGTATTCTATTTCTTTGTTATGTTCCTGTTATGTCCCTAATCTCTTATCAGGGATATATTTATAGGGGTTGAATTATTAGGATTACCCATTTAATCCTATAATCCATTACCACCGGGTCAACTCACGACCCATAAGTCATGGACGAATTGTGTAATTAATTATTAATACTAAACTAATATTTAATTCCAACATTTATTATTATACCTATGCTTTTAATGTAAAAAAAAAAAAGACAACATTGTAAGGAAATAGAGAAATAAAGTAGCAGTGGTTGAAATATTTTTTTTAGCCAATTGCATAATCGAAGATTTGAGAATATGAAAAACGAGAGAAAGAGAAGATGGTGAAGTAGGGGGAGGAGAAATTTTATAATAGTTAATTTTAATCTTAGCTACTGGATAAGGTTCTTAAAATAAGAGATCAATGATTCATATTTTACTCTTAATTCTTATTCTAAGAGGGTTCTTATTGAATTCCAACCCTATATATGTGTGTGTGTGCACGTTTTGCACTTGCATATTTTCTTTGTTTTTTAGCAAGGGAAAATTTGAGTAGATACATGATATATTTGGCATGCTAAATTTTTAAGAAAAATTCTATCATGAACTTGGGCTACCACATATTATGACTAATCAATCATAAATTGATATATAATTTTTATGGTTATAATATATCCTATAATTTAATCGTGCAGTTAAAAATTAACCTCTTGAATTAAGAATGAAATTTTAATGTTATCCTTAAATTAGTTATTAGATGTTGATACGTCAAAATATAATTGGCTGGTTCATAATCTTATATGGTGAACTGAGTCCAGCTAAAAGTCTCTAAAGTTGATATAGTTGCATAAATGATTTGATTATAAGTGGACTACTAGATCTTCTAAGACTTAGTCAACATGAAAAGGGAAAAAAAACATATTATAGCAATATATGACCCGCAATGTGAAATATATAAATAGAATAAGAGAAGTGAAGATTTTAGCAAAGAGCATATCCCTAATTTCGGAGTCCAATGGATTAATTCAATGTTTAGTAAACAAAGCAAGATATTGAAAAATAAATTTAAATTATCACATCCCAAATGAAATTCCTCCTAAAATCAATATCAATACCAATGACTCATCATGGATCCCAATCAAATCAACAAAGACAAAATACAAATATATTACAAATCCATTAAATATATCAGAATATATCAATATAAGTTCTAACCGTCAAAATATTACAGAGCATTTAGGATATGTACCAATATATATATAAAAAAAGTAAATTTGAAATACTTATATTTACTTGCTTCTTAAAGGGTGAGGAAGTTCAAGAAGCTCTTTCCTCCCTATGATGATCTCCTTCTAATCTATCACCTGAAATCATCAGAAATATAAATGTGGGCTTTCATCTCAGTGAATCTATGAAATATACTTATACCCAAAGGTTACAAAATAATAATGTCAATAATCTCAAATGGTAAAATAATTAATAAATATGGTATGCAAAATGTCTGAGGTATCAAAAAATGCGTCAACAAAACTATATAAGACAAAATTAAACAAAATTTAGAATAACAGAACAAGCTCTAGGAGCTTTAATAGAATCTAGAATACATATACTTGCCGAGTATATGCCTATAGTAACAAGTACCCTCTAGGTAGAACTTTGACAAATTTGACTATATCACCTTAGTCATCGGTGCACACGGCCTAATGGTTTTACCCTCGCTAGTACGGGTGTTCTGTTATTATAATCCAAAGTAAGGTTAATCATATGTATAGGTTATCTAATACCAAAATTGAATTCAAAATTATGTAAAATGGTTCAACAACTCAATATTAACAACAAAGGTTCATAATGGATTAAGAATCAATAAGGTAATGTGTATGTTTAAAGTAGTTTATCAAATAACAAAATCATGGCAAACTAGGGTTATCAAAGATAATGCTAAAACTATAGTAAGTTTCATACAATGTATAAACAATGTGTAGTAAGTTTGGCATCAACAATGTTAACAAACATAAATAAAGTTAGGGTTAAGTATTAACATACTTCATAAACTCACCTTTTAACTCAAATTAGTTCAATGACACTTAAAAGTACCTAAATCCAACCCTAAGCTCAGCAATTTGGCCAAAACTCCAACCTAGAGCAAAATTCTAATCACACCCCTAGACAAGAAAATGATAAACCAAGGAGCAATCAATGATCAAACTCAACAATTATCGAGTTATACTTAATTAACAAGTGATAAACAAGCAATAATGAGTGATAATTTTTTTGGCTAACATAACTTTACTTACTGAAGTTAGTTTTTCACAAACTTTGATCGCATTCTTCACAAGAGGCAGAACTAAATGGATTCAAAAGCCAGGTAGTGTACCTATAATCATACAATAAGAAAATGACATCATAAAGAAGCTCAAAAATCTAAAAATTCACTTTTTATAGAGATCTCAGAAAATTGCAAACTAAAATTCTTATGAAATGATTTTCACAAGGATTACAAGATGCCTTATTTGTATGAAACGAAGTTTGAAATAAGCAGGAAAAACACATTGAATTTTACCCTAGCATTATCATAACAGTCGGATTCGACAAGAAGGTGGAGGAGCGTCTGGTGTCCAAATGAGGTGATTTAAGACTCGTTGGAAAGATCTCTCAAGGTACTTTCAACAAAGATAGCACGTGGGAAAAATAGAGGAGAGGAGAATGAGTGTTTTTGGCTCCAAAGCTGACTTAGTTAATGTTCATCCAAAACTTATTGCTATTTATCCAGAACCTATGTATTTCACTCTAATTCTAAAATTTTCTATCTCCTAACACTATAACACACTTTTAACTTACTTACTAATACACTAAAATGATATATGTAAGTATTTATATGGTTATGCATCAATATGAGACTTCTACCAACTTTTAAACTAATGAGAAAGGAGCATTTGTCCATTTTAAGTAAGAACCAATCCAATTATAACAAATATTGTAGTAGTTCCTATCATATTGCACTTATAATTGATGCATATATGATATTAAATTAGCACACTAATGAGATGTTAGGAAATTGTTGAGAAAATTGAAGGCTTTCCTTAGGTTAATCAAGTGCAAAGTCACATATTCATTAAACTTGACATGAAAATCTATTTCTTTTTATTTTCAAATTCATCATAATTATTTGATAACTTGGTTTGATGGTTTTAAAATCTTAGTTACCTCAAAGTATCATTAATCAAATAAGAGTTATTCAAATATTTTGATTAGAACAATTTAAAATACTGAAAAGAAAACACAAGAAAACTTAGGGTATTACATTCTACCCCTATAAATAAAAGTCATCCTCGAATTTGAAAGAAAAATTAGCTATAGAGGCATACCTTATTCACTGGAGAATAAATATGAATAGCGATCTTTCATATTTTACTCACTTTACCAATTGCATTCTTCCATTTTCTGTTCGGCCATAGCACTTGCACCATCGGGATTTGCTTATTTTAGAGTTTTCTAACTGATCGATCCATTATGGCAACTAGAATTTTTTCATTGAAAAATCCCAATTTAGCTCTTTTGATTGAGTTTGTAAAACATATGTAGGTTTGGGACATATTTGCGAAGTATAAAAATATGAAACACCGGATGAACACCCTCCAAACTAGGTGGTAATAATTACCGATAAGAAACATTTGTAATACGCTCTAAAATCTCAAAGGGACCAATGAACCTTGGTGAAAATTTTCTCCTTTTCCCAAATCTCATAACTCCCTTCATCAGAGAGACTTTAAGAAACACATGATCACCAAAAGAGAATTATAAATCTCTTCTCTTAGGATTGACAAAGCTCTTATGATGACTAAAAGTTGTTTTAAGCCTTTCTTTAATGAGTGATATTTTCTTTGAAGTGTACTAATCAACTCAGGTCCCTCAATATACTTCTCACCCACTTCATCCCAACACAAAGGAGATCTATATTTTCTTCCATATAGGGCTTTATAAGGTACCATTTTGATTGTGCTATGATAATTATTATTGTAAGCAAATTCAATAAATGGAAAATTTTTATCCCAATTACCTTAAAAACATAGAATGCACATCCTCAACATATCTTTCAATGTCTGAATGGTTCTTTTTGACGGACCATTTGTCTGAGCATGAAATGCTATACTAAAATCTAATCGGGTATCCAGTGATTCCTGCAATTTCTACTAAAATGATGTGAATTGTCCCCTAATTAGAATGATAGAGATTGGAATTCTATGAAGGCACATAATTTCATCAATGTATAGTTAGGCATACTGAGCAACTAAATATGCAGTTTTCATAGGAAAAAAATGAGATGACTTTGTCAATCGATCCACAATCACCCAAATTGAGTCATACCCACTAGAATTTATCGGTAAACCAACCACAAAATCTATAGTTATCTTCTCTCACTTCCACTCTAGCAAAGGAAATTACAGAAGTAACCTTGAAGGCTTCTAATTTTCAAATTTGACCTATTGACAGGTCAAACATTTAGCCTCAAATCCTGCTCCACCAATAAGAGTTCTTCATATCATGGTACATTTTTGTTGCTCTCGGATGCACATTATAGGTGGCATAATGAGCTTCTTTCATAATTTTCTCCCATAACCTATTAATTGCAGGAACACGCAAATGAGTGCCACATTTTAATATGCCATCATCAATAATGAACCCATGAGCTTTCCCTATTTCAACATCATTCTTCAATTTCATCAATTTAAGATCTTTACCCTGAGCATCTTTTATCTAATCAATCAGAAGTGGCTTTACCTGAAAATGAACCAATAATGCTCTAGAATCAGTCACCTCAAAATGGACGCCATATAAAACAAACTCCGAATCTCCTTTGCTAAAGATCTTCTATATACCTAAATGTAAGCCAAACTTGCAGCTGGTTTATAACTTAAAGCATTTGCTACCACATTAGCCTTTCTTGGATGGAAAAAAATTTCACAGTCATAATCTTTGAGTAATTCCATCCATCACCTTTTTTTGAGATTCAAATCTTTTTGCACAAAAATATACTTCAGGCTCTTATGCTCTGTATAAATTTGACACTTTTCTCCATAAAGATAATGCCTCCATATTTTTAGAGCAACCACAATAGCCGCCATTCTAGATCATGGGATGGGTAATTTAACTCATGCTTCCTTAATTTTCTAGAAGCATAAGCTATCACCTTCCCTTATTACATTAGAACACAACCAAGTCCCACCCTGAAAGCATCACAATACATTGCATATTCTCCTTTTTCATAGGGAAGTGCCAAAAATGGTGATGTAGTGAGACAAGTTTTGAGCCTTTGAAAGCTCTCCTCACATTCATCAGACCACTGATATTTCATATGTTTCTGGCTGAGCTTTGTCAGAGGCACTGCTATTTAGAGAAATCTTTGACAAATCTTGGATAATAACCATCCAAACCTAAGAAACTCCTGATTTTAGTCACGTTGGTGGGTCTAGGCCAATTAGGATCGCTTCAACTTTCTTCGGATCCACTTGAAGCCCTTCTTTATTAACCACATGCCCTATAATACAAACATGATCAAGCCAAAATTCACATTTAGAGAATTTGGCATATAAGTAATGTTCCCTCAAAGTTTGCAAAATAATTCTGAGATGCTCTTCATGTTCTTCTTGGTTCTTTGAATAGACTAAGATGTCATCAATGAAGACAATTTCAAACTTGTCTAAATAAGCCTTGAAGACCCAGTTCATTAAGTCCATAAAAGCAGTTGGAGCATTCGTCAATCCAAACACAATATAAGAAACTTGTAATGTCCGTATCTAGTTCTAAATGTTGTTTTAAGCACATCTTCTTTCCAGATTCTCAACTGATAGTAGCTCAATCTCAAATCTATTTTTGAAAAATGGCGTGCACCCTGCAACTGATCAAATAAGTCATCTATCTAGAGAAGAGGATATTTATTTTGAACAGTGACTTTATTTAATTGTCTATAATCAATGCATAGTCATAATGAACCATCTTTCTTCTTTACAAAATTGATTGGTGCACCCTACAATGAGCTACTAGGATGAATCCTTTATCAATCAAATATTGCAATTAAGTCTTCAACTCTTTCAAATTAACTGGTTCCACACAGTAAGGAGGAATGGAAATAGGATCAGTTCCTAGTACCACATCAATCATGAATTCAATCTCCGGTTCATGTGGTAACCCTGGTAATTCTTATGGAATCACATATGGAAATTCATTAACAATAGGAATATGCTCCAATCTTTTAACTTAAACTTCTTCATCTCTTACATAAGCAAAATAATCTAGACATCCCTTTTTCAAAAGCTTCCTCACCTCAATAGCAAAGTTAGATTATGAGGAGTTTCACTTCTATCTCCTTGAAATTCAATTTTTACCCCTAGAGGAGGTTTAAAAACCACTGTCTTGTTGTAGCATCAATAGTGGAAAAAAATGTTAAGATAGATAACCCATACCCAACATCACATCAAATTATAACACCGGTGATTCAAAGAGATCAATAAACAATTCTTTATCACGAATTTTCATATTACAAGCAGAAAAGATATTTCGAACCTTAATCTCCTCTTCTAAAGGAGTAGACACAATCATAGAATTTTCAAAAATTTTGCAGGCAATAAATAATTTCTTGACAAAACATGGAGATGTAAATGAATGAGTGGCCCCATAATCAAATAATAATCGTGCATCAATATTTTGAATGGGAAGAATACCTATGATCATGATATTAGTGTTCGCTCTAAAATATACTGACCGAAAGCGACCACAAGTATATGGTCTATCATAGTATAGAATGAGCACCCAAGGTCGTATTCTTTTAAGGAACTTGTGATTGGTTACTTATTTGTTTCAAAATTGCAAGTAAAAGTGAAATTTGATTTGGTTTTAAAAAGTAAAATTAACAATTAAACTAAAAGCAAGCAAACTAAGGATATGAACATGCAATGATATGAGAGAGTCTAGAGATTTAATAATTCATAGTCAATCGTCTATGAACTTTTCACAATTGGGTCAGTCAATTATTCCCAAATGGTTTAATTTTTAACACAATCATCTACTAGAGTTTATCCTATTAGCTATCATATTCATAGAGATTATCTAGTAAAAACATGTATCAATTATTGAATTTAATCCTAAAACTTATATTTATAATTTATTTTAGAATCCTAATTGAACGAGTTCTAGTTCGGATTTTCACTCTCGCTCCATCACCCAAACCTTCAATTAAACTAATTGGTGATCAAGCAATATTCTATAATTAATCAATCAATTCAATCAAGCATAAGCATGGCATAATCAAAAGATTCAATCACTAAATTCATATCATGACTACTTCATGCAAACCTCTAGATAATGAGGAAATTAGCTCATAATTGGGATAAACTTCAACAAATTAACACTAATAATTAGGTAAAATATGTTTAATCTCTTAATACAAGAAAATCTAATAAAAAATTAAAGAAATTAGTTTAGTAATTAAACCGTTGACAAAGTGCAAAAAATTGTCAAAGCCTTGAAGAATTTCCAGTTCAAATCTTCTTATAAGCCAAATTTGAATGAAAATCAACTAAATCTATGAAAACTTGATGAAATCTAAGGGAAAAATTGTTCAAACCCCTAAAAGAACTCAAGATCTATCTCTAGATCTCCTATTCAGTACAAAATTGTTTTTAAAATAGAGTAAAATTTGGATTTATATACTGTCAAGAATAGCTTCATTTGTATGGCCAAAATGCCACCTTACGACCTCATACAAAATCCTTCAGCCTGTACATGCGCTTCATAACCATCTAAAGAGATGTATGAGCTAAACTCATCAGTATAGCCAAATTTCACTTTGGTACGGCCCGTACTGTAGGTGTCATTTTGCTCAAAATTTCATACATCTTAAAAGACTTTTATACTGCCATATTGCTATTTTGTATTGCTATTTTGTATGGCTTGTAAAGACAACTTTAACATTGGAACATCTAAAAATCACTCATTTGATCTCTGCTCACTCAAGAACCTCATCTTTAGCTCTTGAAAATTCCATTGGATTCCTAAAATTTTTTAAAAATCACTTAACAAACCAATTAAACACAATTTTTGGATCTAAATAAACCTAAACATGGAGGGAAAATAATGAAAAATACAATCAAAATAGTTGGAACCTTGAGCTTCATTCTAAGCCAAAGCAAATACTCTTCCACGACCTCTACACATAGGTGTCTGACTAGAAGTCTGCTCAAAGCTTGTCTGGTGCCCTACCATTATTTCCTCTACCCGCTGGAGTACTATTATCACCCATTTTATTCATTTGAATGATGGACTGAGAAGCTTGTGGTATAATGGCAACTCCCAAAGGACAATCTCTAAGAAAATGACATTGACTTCTACATTTGAAGAATGAACTTGTCTCCTGATAACATCGACCCTTATGTGGCTTCCCACAAGTAGAACATGGTGGAATAGAAACCCTAGATGGAGAAGAATTTGCTGCATTGAATCTAAACTGAGAAACTATCCCTGAAGGACTCTGTCGAGTCTGAGGTCTATTGTGTTGATTTTTGAAGCTTCTAACCGAAAAACTTTATGCATTCACAGTTTTCATTCCACTGTCATCTTTACTTTGCTTGGAAGAACTTCCCACTCTTGTTTTCTTTATCTGCTTTCGAGTAGCCTTCACCTCGATTTCTATATTTTTAATAAACTTTGATTGGTCCACCACTTTAGAGTAGGAATCAAATTCATGAGGTGCTAATATTTTATATATAGGAGCAATCAACCCTCTCCAAAATTGGTGAATTCTAGTAGCTTCACCAGGGACCAAAGCTGGAGCATATCTACTCAATTGTTTAAACTGCTTAGGATAGTCAGAAACTGTTATATCAGAAGCCTAATCAAGTCTTGAAACTCCATGGCTCTAAATTCTCTCTCACTTTATGGTAGGAATTCATTAGTCCCCAATTCCTTGAGCCATTCCTGACTAATTTCTACACCTCCCTGAGTATTCTAGAGAAGCACCTTTTGAACCACTATTTAGCCTCTTCCTTCATCAAATAACCAAAAAATGTTACTGCTCTTTTATCTGGAAGTTTAAGAATCAGTATCTTATCTTCCATTTCTTCCAAAAACTCAATGGGATCTACATTACCCTGGTACTCTAAAGGCTTAAGCTTTAAGAATTTGTCATAACCGACTTCAAGTATTAGTGGAGCAGTCGATGGTGGAGGAGCTATTAGAGGAGTAGCTAGTGCTATAGGAGCTATAGAAGTAGCATGAACAAGTGGAGTAAGAGAAAGAGGTTTCTTCCTTTGTTGATTCAATTATTATGCCAATAACTCATAATTTCTTTATAACTGATCTAATTTTTGTACTAACATTGTTGCATCGACTGGAGGTGTCGAAGGTGGAGGAGGAATAGGGGGATTTACATTATCTCTTGCTCTAATAGCAAAACCTTCTTCAAGAGATAAATTTCTCCCAAGTCGAACCTGACCTCGGCCTCGGCCTCGTGAAGGTCATGGTGGAAAATCCATCAACTAATAAAATAAGATAATAAAACTTTAGAATTCCAAAATAGTAATGCACAAAGATCTATATCAAGGAAACACAATGACAATTAGGAGCCTATGCTTTGTAGTTTTCCTAGTTAACCATTTATTAACTTTTGCTCTGATACCACCTTTGTCACACCCCATTTTCAGAGTGTGACAGATATTGATAGTTGTCTGAACATACCCAAACAATAATATTCCAGAGGAAAATGCACCTAAGATCAAATATTTTGAGCCGACTTCCGAAAACATAGATTCTATTAAGTGAAAAAATTCTATTGTAGGGAAATGGTATATCTAAAACTATCATAAACCCATTGAACCCTAAATAACATATATTATCTCAAGATCTCAAATAATTCATATAAAAATACTTAGCAAATTTAGTCACAAATTTCTACAAAAATTTGGCAGAGTTTCGTCTGTAATTGGAATAATTCCCCCTGCGACAAAGAAAACAAAACACTTCTATAGTTCTTCCTAAACTCAGTCTCAACACTAATGAACCCTCCTGAGTCCCTAATCCAATCAACACAGGCAAAACACAAATATATCATAAATCCATAATATACATTAGGATATATCAACATAAGTTCTAACTCTCAAAATATTACGAAACATCTAGGATATGTACCAATGTACATAAAGAAAAGTAAACTCAAAATGCTTATATTTACTTGCTTCTTGAAGAGTGAGGAAGTTCAATAAGCTTTTTCCTCCCTATAACGACCTCATTCTAATCTATCACCTGAAATCATAAGAAATGTAGATGTGGACTTTCATCTCAGTGAATCTAAGAAATATATTAATAACCAAAGGTTATAGAATGATAATGCCAATAATCTCAAATGGTAAAATAATCAATAAATATGGTGTACAAAATTTCAGAGGTATAAAAAAATGTGGCAACAGAACTATATAAGACAGATTTAAACAAAATATCAGAATAACAGAACAGACTCTAGGAGTTTTAACAGAATTCAGAATACATATACTTGTTAAGTATATGCCCATAGTATCAAGTCCTCTCTAGATAGGACACTGATAAATTATACTATATCGGCTCAGTCATCGTGCACACAGCCTAGTAGTTTTACCCCCACTAGTATGAGTATTCTATCATATATAATCCAAGGTAAGATTAAGCATATTTATAGATTATCCAATACCAAAATTGAATTCAAAATTATGTCAAATGGTTCAACAGCTCAATATTAACAACAAAGGTTCATAATGTATTAAGAATCAATAAGGTAATGTGTATGTTCAAAGTAGTTTATCAAGTAAAAAAATCATGGCAAACTAGGGTTATCAAAGATAATGTTAAAACTATAGTAAGTTTCATACAATGTATAAGCAATGTGTAGCAAGTTTAGCATCAACAATATCAACAAATATAAATAAAGTTAGGGTTAAGTATTATCATACTTTACCCTTTAACTCAAATTAGTTCGACCACATGTAAAAACAACCCAATCCAACCCAAATTTCACCAATTTTGCCAAAACTCCAACCTTGGGAAAAACTCTAATCACGCCCCTAGACAAGAAAATGATAAACCAAGGAGCAATCAATGATCAAACTCAATAATTATCGATTATACTCAATTAACATGCGATAATGAGCGATAATTCGGCTAACATAACTTTACGTACTAAAGTTCATTTTCTCAAACTTTGATATGCATTCTTCACAAGAGGCAGAACTGGATGGATTCAAAAGTCTGGTAGCGTACCTATAACCATATGATAAGAAAATGACATTGGAAAGAAACTCAAAAATCTGAAAATTCACTTTTTATAGAAACCTTAGAAAATTGCAAACTAAAATTCTTATGAAAGTGTTTTTTCACAAGAATTACAAAGCTACCTTATTTATATGAAATGGAGTTCGCAACAAGCAGGAAAAACACGTTGAAGCAGATATTGAAACTAATAGCAAAGAAAAAAACCTCATAGCAATCAGATTTGACAAGGAGGTGAACGCACTTGCTGTGTCCAAATGAGGTGATTTAGGACTCGTCGGAAAGCTCTCTCAGAGTAATTTCAATAAAGGTGGCACATGAGAAAAATAAAGGAGAGGAGGATGAGTGTTTTTGGCTCCAAAGCTGACTCAGTTACTATTCGTCTGAATTCTATTACTATTCATCCAAAATCTATGTATTTAACTTTAACTCTAGAATTTCCTATCTCCTAACATTTTAACACACTTCTAATTGAGTTACTAACACACTAGAATTATATATGTAAGTACTTATATGATTTATGGCTCAATATGAGACTTCTACAAACTTTTAAATCAATGAGAAATGAACATTTGTCCACTTTAAGTAAGAACCAATCAAATTATAATAAATACAATTGTGGTTCTCATTATATTACACTTAAAATTGATGCATAAATGATATTAAATTAGCACAATAATGAGATGGTAGGAATTTGTGGAGAAAATTGAAGGTTTTCCTTAGGTTAATCGAGTGCAAACTCATATATTTATTAAATTTCACCTAAAAATCCATTTCTTTTGATTTTCAGATTTATATATCTTGGTTTGGTGGTTTGAAAACCTTAATTATCTCAAAATATCATTAATCAAATAAGTGTTATTCAAATATTTTGATTAGAATAATTTACAATATAGAAAAGAAAACCTAAGGTATTACACCCACCCATTTGCCACCCCTTAATAGAATAAGAAAATCATAATATATATATATATATATAGGTTAGTTTGTTAAGAAAAAAAGTATCTTTTTTATGAAAAAATCAAATTTTCAGTTAAATTTTTTCGTCGTTCAAGTTATTTTTTTGTAATTCTTTTTAAATGTAAAAAAAAATTATTATGTAAAAATATATATTTATTTTATGTAAAATAATAATTTTAGAGAAATAAAAATTAATTTTATAATTACAAAACATAA
>CAOJBK013137864.1:0-13077 GCA_948294925.1 Codiaeum variegatum
AAGAACATCATATTCACCCACGGGCAATGGTCATGCCCGTGACCAAAGCCTGTGACTGAATATGATGTTACTACCTCATTCCAGAACCAAAAGTTCACATCACGGGCAAACTTAACGGGCATGAGCATTGCGCATGACTGAACAGAATGGTTCAATAAACTAAGCAGTAGTCAGATAATGTCTCACGAGCAATCTTCATGCCTATGAGGATTGCCTGTGAAGACCAAAAACCTAGCAATTTTGACAGTAATTATCTCCAACAAACATATAAGCATAACCATGGTTTTGCACATAAATTGGGTGGCTCCGATACCACTTTAAGGATAAAATATGAGTAGCGTAGTGGAAGTTAATAAAAAGGAGTGATTTCATCGAAAATTCGATGAGACTCATTTTTTTATTTTCAAAAAATTTTTACAAAATCATTTACCATGCCAGAACTCTTTTAGCATGGTTGGTTTCATTAAACTCTTTAATAAATACCTAAACCTAAGTTTGGACCTATATTCATATAAAGAATACTTTACCAATTATTATGCAAAACACAATAGCAGCAAAGAAGGGAAAGAATGTATCAAATACCTTAACTCCCTACTTCATTTATCTCCTCAAATACGAAGCCTCTAGCTCGACTCACACTGAAGCTTTCCCGATAGCTTGTGTTTCCTTTTCTACTTAAAGATGCTTGAACCCTCTCTTAGTTGCCAAATATTTGGTTCTTGCTTCTTGGTTGAGAAATAGAGACCCTTAGGGATTTGTTTGGACTTTGATTTCACACACACACTCTTTCACTAGGATTTAGAAGTAGAGTTTATAGTTGAAGAACTCTTCTTCAAAAATAAACTACCATTCACTAAAAAGGTGTGTTGATTTGAACTTTCTATCTCTAACTCTTAAAAAGCTTCTCACTCTAGTTCGATGAAGAAGAGGATGAATAGTAGTGAGTTCAAATCTCATTGGGCAAAAAGATGATAACCCACTACTTATATACCTATACCTTTTCAACGTAATCTACCTTAAATTAAGGAAAAGTTAGACAAGATGATGGTTACTTATGCGAGTAACCAATTGACTAGATTGACGAATTAATTAGTCAATTAGTCAACTTAATTAGCACAAGTAATTAGTAGGAATAACTTTAGCCAATAATTAATTACATCTCATTTAAATTAATTATCATTTACTCTAGTCCATATCAATTTAGTTATACCCATTTCTATCTCATAAAACTATAACATAATTGAATTAATCCCAATATAAATTATAATTTAAGACATGCTTGTATCTTTGCAAATTTAATTAAAAGTCTAACCCAATTATATTTAATAATTAATTAAACTCTTTAATCAAATATTAATATGGTTAAAAAACCAAGCTATGGGAACAGCTATGTGGTGTGTGACTTACTAGATTCATGTTCTAATTAGCAGTGCAATAAAGAAAACTCTTTTTTCCCACCAAGTATGTAATCCACAATTTGTACTTAGTCCCATAAGTAGTGGGTAATGTCTAGCATAACATGTCATAACTACCTAATTAGAAATGAATGTCGGTGATCACATCCTTAACATTGCATGGACCTCTTGAGTATAATTAACGTACACTCGAATCCCTTCATTATGGATTCCCAATCTCAGCTAGGATCATGGAAAAGACAAATCATATATGCTAGATCATATGACTTATATCCGATTAAAATTCTCAATAAACTGATTCTTAATAGAAAGTCTTTCAAATGAATCTTTACTACCTTGGCCAATGATTTATGAATCGAGAATAACTAAAAGTCATAGGATTCCTTCCTTGCTTACCCAAGTTAATGATTTCTTTCTTGGAGATCACTTATCACAACATACCACTGATTATGGTCACCACATGCCATACACCAACACTCTATTAGCATCGGTATGTAGGCATTAACAAATCCATAGCCACTAATATGTTGGATAACATGTCACCTTAAGTCTCAAGATTATATGCACTATTACAATCTAGACAATGAGACATTTATTGGTGGATAAAACCCATATGTCTATCATCTAATGTCATTAAATGACTTACTCATCTCATGAGTGTCAACATGTTATCACTACATCAAATGTCTATAGTTTGAGATTCACTACCTACATAACAACAAGTATCTCATCATGTCATGGATGACAACAGAGGTGACGGTCTGTCCAAATTAGTGATGTTCCTACCAATAATCCTATGACTGTGAACTTACTTTAAAGTCTATGACAAAATGAATATGTCTCCATATTCTAAAACTCTTTGAGAATATATTCTCTTACATAGAACTTATGGAACATATATACGTAATGCACTAAAATGAAAAGTGATCATTAAATGATAAAATATCTATTAATATCTATTAATGGATAAAGATTACAAATATATACATAAATTATAGGCTCTAAGGCATTTAACCCTAACATCAACAACCTAAGGAACTTGGGAGATGAAATAGATGCCATTACCAGAAGTGGTAGAATAACTTGAGTACCCACCGCTCCTATACCTGCAAATTGATCTGTGGCTCAGAATAAATGGACTCTTAAACCTGAAGAGGATCCCATAATTAATCAACACAAGAAGACACAAGCTAACATATCTATATTGAATTTACACTTGTCTTCATATTCTCACTGCCAAGCTCTTTATAAGGCACTGAGCCAATGTCAGATATCACCTGACATCACTCTTAAAACCCTAGTTGCATTAATCATAAACTCTATAAAAGGTGCATCAATCTCTTTCTTTGATAATGAAATATAGCATGGGGGACCACATAATGATGCCCTATATATCACTGTGATCAATAGAGAGAAGATTATTCCTATAACTCTAATAGATAACGGGTCTACCCTCAATGTTTTCCCACTGAAGATGCAACCAGATTCTGATCAGATTGTATGGGAATATAACAATTCAAAGAAAGAAGTTCTTAGGGTGGCAACACTGACCATCTCCATGGGCCCCAATACCTTCAAAGTTCCTTTCCAGGTCATCGATGTGCCTTCATAATTCAACTTGCTTCTTGAGAGACCTTGGATACATCAGGCTTAGGCTATACCATCTACCATGTACCATAGGGTCAAGTTCCCTCTGAAAAATTGTATCGTTACCATCAAGGATGACATGTCTGGCAAATCTGAAGTTCCAAACGCAGTACCCATTTTGGAAATCCAGCCTGAGTAATCGGCATATACTTTATCCAGTTTCTCATTCATGCAATTCATCAAAGCTATGGTCAATGAAAAAGAAACAGTCATCCTTGACTTCGACCCTTACTGTAACCCAATGGTGGGAAACATCCTTAAATACATGGCCTTCTTCCCTAGCATGGGCCTTTGTAAGAACCAACAAGGAATGAAATCTTTTATGAATACCCCATATCTATTCCACCATTTAGCTTGGGCTATAAACCTACTGATGATGGGATTGAAGAGGCAAAAGCCTAGGGGAGAGAAAGATCCTTAATTTCAAGAAAAGTGGATAAATCTAACTATCCCCTAAGGCCATATTTCTAGACCCTTAATGGATATGTTATTAAAGAGGGGGAGACAGTTCCTTACTATGCTTTCCCATAACCATGGATCTGCCTAATGTCTAGCTTCAGGATTCTTAGATTTGAAATATTTTCTGATGTGAAGTTAGCCACTAAAGATTGCTAGCCCATATACTTCTTGGACTAAGACTATAAAGAGAACATAGAGGCAAGCCTCTTTATTGACATAGTTGTTCTCACTAATAAGGAGGAGAAATCTGACCTCTCAATTATGATCAAGCATGCCGATTGAAAGCTAAAAAATTGGCGTTATGATGCAAGTCCATTTGAAGCTGTTGAGTCCGAATCTGAAAGTGACATTAAGTCTAAGTCTGAGTCAAGTATTGAGTCCTCTTCCTTTTCTTCTAAGTCAGAAACTGATGTAATAGGTCCATCGGGTTTAACTATGAGTATGATTTAACCGTAGACTTCAAGACATGCTATTATCTTTGTAAATTTAATTACAAGTCTAACCCAATTATATTTAATAATTAATTAAACTCGTTAATCAATTATTAATATAGTTAAAAAAACCAAGCTATGGGAATAAATTTATGGTGTGTGACTTACTAGGTTCATATTTTAATTAGTAATGGGATAAAGAAAACTCATTTCTTCCCACCAAGTATGTAATCTACAATTTATACTTAGTCCCAAAAGTCATGGGTAATGTCTAGCATAACATGTCACGACTACCTAATTAGAAATGAATGTTAGTGATTGCATCCTTAACATTGTATGGACTTCTTGATTATAATTATCATGCACTCGAATCTCTTCATTATGGATTCCCGATTTGAGCTAGGGTCATGGAACAGGCAAACCCTATATGCTAGATTATATGACTTATATCCGGTTCTAATTCTCGATAAACCAAATCTTAATAGAAAGTCTTTCTAATGAATTTTTACTACCTTGGCCAAGGATTTGTGAATAGAGAATAACTAAAATTCATAGGATTTCATCCTTGTTTACCCAAATTAATGATTTGTTTCTTGGAGATCACTTATCTCAACATACCACTAATAATGGTCACCACATGCCATACACCAACACTCTATTAGCATCGATATGTAGGCATTAACAAACCTATAGCCACTAATATATTAGATAACATGTCACCTAAAGTCTATGAATTATATGCACAATTACAATCTAGACGATGAGACATTGATTGGTGGATAAAATCCATGTGTCTATCTTCTAATGTCACCAAATGACTTACTCATCTCATAAGTGTCCACATGTTGTCACAACATCAAATGTCTATAGTTTGAGACTCACTACCTCTATACCAACAAGTATCTTATACATGTCATGGATGACAACATAGATAACAATCACTCCGAATTAGTGGTGTTCCTACCAATAATCCTATGATTGTGAACTTACTTTAAAGTCTATGACAAAAAGAATATGTCTCCAAATTCCCAAACTCTTTGGGAATAGATTCTCTTACATAGAACTTATGGAGCATATGTACGTAATGCACTAAAATGAAAAACAATCATTAAATGATAAAATATCTATTAATAGCCAGTAATGAATAAAGATTATGAATATATACAAAAAAGTTGTGGCTCTCGGGCATACAACACTAACATCATTAACCTAAGGCACTTAGGAGATGAAATAGATGCCATTACTAGAAGTGGCAGAATAACTTGAGCACCCACTGCTCCTATACCTGCAAATCAATCTGTGCCTCAGAATAAATGGACTCCTAAACCTGAGGAGGATCCTATAATTAAGCAACTCAAGAAGACCCAAGCTAACATCTCTATATTGAATTTACTCATGTCTTCTTATTCTCACTGACAAGCTCTTTGTAAGGTGTTGAACCATTGTGAGACATCACTTCTAAAACCCTAGTGTCATTAATCAAAAACTTTACAAAAGGTGCATCAATCTCTTTCTCTAATAATGAATCTGGCCTAGGGGACCACATAATGATGCCCTGTATATCAGTATGATCACTAGAGAAAATAATATTCCTATGACTCTAATAGGTAATGGGTTTGCCCTCAATGTTGGCCCAATGAAGGATGCTAGCTTTCTCGGGCTAACAGCTACTAATTTCACCCCTTCTAATCAGATTGTATGGGCATATGACATTTCAAAGGGAGAAGTTCTTGGGGTGGCAACAACTATCACTATGGGCCCTACTGCCTTTAAAGTTCCTTTCCAGGTCATCGACGTGCCATTGCACTTAAACTTGCTTCTTGAGAGACCTTGGATACATCAGGCTTAGGCTATACCATCTACCCTACACCAAAAGGTTATTGTTACCCTCAAAGATGACATGTTTAGCAAATCTGAA
This sequence comes from Codiaeum variegatum, assembly GCA_948294925.1. Lineage (NCBI taxonomy): Eukaryota > Viridiplantae > Streptophyta > Magnoliopsida > Malpighiales > Euphorbiaceae > Codiaeum > Codiaeum variegatum. Next base: position 5,871 of record CAOJBK013137864.1, read on the forward strand.
GTTCCAAACATAGTACCCATTTTGGAAATCCAGCTTGAGTTGTAGTCATATCCTTTATCTCGCTTCTCATTCGTGCATTTCATCAAAGTAATGGTCAATGATAAAGAAACAGTCATCCTTGACTTTGACCCTTACTGCAACCCAATGATGGGAAATCTCCTTAAATACATAGCCTTCTTCCCTGGCATGGGCCTTTGTAAGAACCAACAAGGTATGAAATATTTTTATGAATACCCTATATCTATTCCACCATTCAGCTTAGGTTATAAACCTACTGATGATGGGATTGAAGAAGTAAAAGCATAGGCGAGAGAAAGATCCTTAATTTCTAGAAGAGTGGATGACTCTAACCATCCCCTAAGGCCATATTTTAGGACCCTCAATGGATAATTTGTCAAATAGGGGGAGATAGCTCCTTACTATGCTTTCTCAAAACCATAGATCTACCTAGTGACTAGTTTCAGGATTCTTGGATTTGAACTATTTTCTGATGTGAAGCTGACCACTGAAGATTACCAGCCCATATAGTTCCTGAACCAAGACTATAAAGAGAACATGGAGGCAAGCCTGTTTTGCAATATAACTATTCTCACTAATAAGGAAGAGAGATATGACCTCTCAACTATGATCAAGCATGTCGATGGAAAGCTGAAAATTTGGCATTATAATGAAAGTCCACTCGAAGTTGTTGAGTCTGAATCTGAAAGTGACACTAAGTCTAAGTCTAAGTCCGGTACTTAGTATGAGTCAAGTATTGAATCCTCTTCCTTTTCTTATGATTCAAAAACCGATGTAATAGTTCCATCAAGTTTAACTATGAGTAACACTAAGTCTAAGTCTGAGTCTGGTACTTAGTATGAGTCAAGTACTGAATCCTCTTCCTTTTCTTCTGAGTAAAAAACTGATGTAATAGGTCCATCAAGTTTAACTATGAGTATGATGTAATCGTAAACTTCAAGACATGCTAGTATCTTTATAAATTTAATTACAAGTCTAATCCAATTATATTTAATAATTAATTAAACACTTTAATCAATTATTAATATGGTTAAAAAATTAAGCTATGGGAACAAATTTGTGGTGTGTGACTTACTAGGTTCTTGTTCTAATTAGCAATAGTATGTAATCCACAATTTATACTTTGTCCCATAAGTTATGGGTAATGTTTAGCATAACATGTCACTACTACCTAAATAGAAATGAATGTTGGTCATTATATCCTTGACATTGCATGGACCTCTTGATTATAATTATCGTGCACCCAAATCCCTTCACTATGGATTCTCGATCTTAGCTAGAGTCATGGAATAGACAAACTGTATATGCAAGATTATATGATCTCTACCTGGTTCTAATTCTTGATAAACTTATTCTTAATAGAAAGTCTTTCTAGTGAATCTTTACTACCTTGGTAAGAATTTATGAATCAAGAACAAGCAAAATTTATATGATTCATTCATTGTTTACCCAAGTTAATGATTTCTTTCTTGGAGATCACTAATCTCAACATACCACTGGTTATGGTCACCCCATGCCATACACCAACACTTTATTAGCATCAGTATGTAGGCAATAACAAACCATCGCCACCAATATGTTAGATAACATGTCACCTCAAGTCTAAGAATTATATACACAATTATAATCTAGACAATAAGATATTGACTAGTGGATAAAACCCATGTGTCTATCATCTAATGTCACTAAATGACTTACTCATCTCATGAGTGTCCACGTGTTGTCACTACATCAAATGTTTATAGTTTGAGATTCACTACCTCTATACCAACTAGTATCTCATACTTGTCATGGATGATACCAGAGGTGATGGTCTCTCTGGATTAGTGAAGTTCCTACCAATAAACCTATAACCGTGAACTTACTTTAAAGTCTATGATAAAAAAAATCTATCTCTAAATTCCTAAACTCTTTGAGAATAGATTCCCTTACATAGAACTTATGGAACATATATATGTAATGCACTAAAATGAAAATGATCATTAAATCAAAAAATATATATTAATAACCAATAATGGATAAAGATTACAAATATATACATAAAGTATAGGCTATAGGGCATACAACCCTAACATTATCAACCTAAGTCACTTAGGAGATGAAATAGATGCCATTACCAGAGGTGGTAGAATAATTCGAGAACCTACTGCTCTTGTACCTACAAATCAATCTATGCCTCAGAATAAACGGGCTGCTAAACCTGAAGAGGATCACATACTTAGGCAACTTAAGAAGACCCAAGCTAACATCTCCATATGGAATTTACTCATGTCTTCTTATTCTCAGAGCCAAGCTCTTTATAAGGCATTAAGCCAATCTCAGACATCACCTGACATCACTCCTAAAACCCTAGTGGCATCAATCACAAACTCTACAAAAGGTACATCCATCTCTTTCTCTGATAATGAAATCCAGCCTATGGGACCACATAATGATGCCCTATATATCATTGTGATCACTAGAGAGAAGTTTATTCCTATGTCTCTGATAGATAATGGGTACACCCTCAATGTTTTCCTGCTGAAGGATGCTAGCTACCTGGGGCTAGTTGCTACTGATTTCACCCCTTTTGATCTAATTGTACAGGTATATGATAATTTAAAAAGATAAGTTCATGGGGTGGTAACACTGACCATCACTATGGGCCTTACTACCTTTAAAGTTCCTTTCTAGGCCATTTATGTGCCTTCATACTTCAACTTGCTTCTTGAGAGACCTTGGATACATCGGGCTTAGGCTATACCATCTACCCTACACCAAAGGGTCATGTTCCCTCTGAAAAATGGTATTGTTACCATCAAGGATGACACATTTGGCAAATCTGAAGTCCTAGACATAGTACCCATTTTGGAAATTTTTCCTGAGTTGTCGGCATATCCTTTATCCCGCATCTCATTCGTATAATTCATTAAAGCTACATGCAATGAAAAAGAAACAATCATCCTAGGCTTCATCCCTTACTACAAACCAATAGTGGGAAACATCCTTAAATATATGACCTACTTCCCTGGCATGAGCCTTGGTAAGATCCAATAAGGTATGAAATCTTTTAATGAATACCTCATATCTATTCAACCATTCAACTTGGACTACAAACCTACTGATGATGGGATTGAAGAGGCAAAAACCCAGGCAAGAGAAAGATCCTTAATTACTAGAAAAGGGGATGAATCTAACTATCCCTTAAGGCCATATTTCAAGACCCTCAGTGGCTATTTTATCAAAGAGGAAGAGACAGTTCCTTACTGTGCTTTCCCAGAACCATGGATCTGCCCTGTGAATGGTATCAGGATTCTTGGATTTGATTTTTTTTCTGATGTGAAGCTGGCCACTGAAGATTGTGAGCCCATATACTTCTTGGACCAAGACTATAAAGAGAACATGGAGGAAAGCCTCTTTGGTGACATAGTTGTTCTCAGTAATAAGGAGAAATATGACCTCTCAACTATGATCAAGCCTACTGATGGAAAGCTGAAAAATTGGCATTATGATGAAAGTCCATTTGAAGTTGTTGAGTCCGAATCAAAAAGTGACACTAAGTCTAAGTCTAAGTCTAGTATCGATTCTAAGTTAAGTATTGAGTCCTCTTCCTTTTCTTCTAAGTCAAAAATTGATGTAATAGATCCATCGAGTTTAGCTATAAGTATGATGTAACCGTGGACCTCTCCCCTATTTCAATCAATAAAACTTCCAAGTTTTCTTGTTATGAGCCTATCTCTCTATTTTCTTTTGATTTTTAAACTAATGAATCTGACCTAAGTTAAAAGAAAATAAAATAATTAACGAAATAAAAGATACAGTTAAAGAGCCCATAAATACTGGCACTCATCACATGCCTCAGAACACGTACATTGCATCAGCATGCTCAAATAAATTGGACACTCAGTCTGCAGTCAGAAGATTTAAAGACTGCTTCTCTTGGAACCTTAGCTATATTACCGAACTTGATCCAAGAATCGTCATTCATAAAATTCTAATATACCCAAATTTCAAGCTTGTTAAATAGAAGCTCAAACACATGATTGAAATAGAAGAGAGGTCCAAGGTTACATCATACAACTTCATTGAGCCTATCTACTACCCATTGTGGTTGGCAAACATTGTCCTGATACCGAAGAAGGACGACCAAGTCAAAATGTGTGTGGATTATCGAGACCTAAACAAGGCATGTCTTAAGCATGATTTTGCACTATCCCATATAGACCTTTTGATCGATGTGCTAGCAGGTTCAAAAATGGTTTCCTTAACCAATCTGGCCATGAGGTATAACCAAATCTTTGTTTATCCTCCTGATAAGGAAAAGATAGCCTTTATCATATGATGGGACACTTACTGCTACAGAGTAATGCCTTTTGGATTAAAGAATGCAAAAGCCACCTACCAGAGAATGGCCACCATAATTTTCCATGACTTAATGCACTAAGAAATGGAGGCATACATCGATGACATGGTTATCAAAGGGGCTACCCTTGAATTTCACCTGTAAGCACTGGAGAAGCTCTTCTTTAGACTTTGACAGTATAATCTGAAATTGAATCCCAATAAATGCATATTTGGAGTTAAATCTAGAGTGTTACTTCGGTATATAGTAAGTAAAAAGGGCATTAAAGTGGATCCATCCAAGTCTAAAACCATTCTTGACATGCCACTTCCTAAAACTAAAAAGGAGATAAGAGGCTTTCTATGCCACTTACAATACACCAATCGGTTCATCCATCAATTAGCTGACACCTATGGTCTAATATTCAACCTTCTTAAGAATAGTTCCTCAAAATATTAGAATGAGGTATGTTAGAAAGCCTTCGAATAGATAATGAAGTAACTTCTGAATCCACCTATCCTACAGCATCCCAAGCTTGGTCAACTTTAATTGATGTACCTAACTGATACTGAAGAAGCCATAGGGGTACTACTAGCATAAAAGGCCTCAGATTCCCACAAAGAAAATGTCATTTATTACCTAAGTAATAGGATGTTGGCTCATGAAATCAAATATAAGTACATTGAAAAGCATTGTCTAGCCTAGGCATGGGTCTACCATAAACTAGGATACTATTTGGGGGCATACATCACACATCTCATCACTGATCAGAGTCCTCTCAAACATCTAATAGAGAAGCCTATCTTAGACAGCAAGATGGCTAAATGGATGGCAGTCCTAGTAACTTATTACCTCAAGTATGTTTAAAAAAAGTCCATCAAGGGTAGCATCATCGCTAATCAACTAGCCACAACCCAACCGAGGATCATTGGGAAGAACCTAAGTTTCCCGAAGAAGATGTCATATTCCTTCAAAATGAAACATGGAAATTGTATTTTGATTTTGCTACAAACCACAAAGGATATGGCATCAGGTTGGTGTTCCTTATGCCTGCTAGCGAGAGCCTACCTCTAACAATCAAACTTGAGTTCGGGGTAATGAACAATGAAGCTGGGTATGAAGAATGTGTGTCTTGGTTAGAATTGGCTCTTTAGATTGGCATCAGAAACTTAGAAGTCTATGGTAACTCTAACCTTATTATCTTACAAGCATTAGGAAAATGGAAAATCAGAGAGAAGCGATTGGTTCCTTATCATAAGCGTCTCAAAGAGTTGGCTAACTTTTTCGATGTTTTATATTTCCACTTTTTTCCAAGAACTCAGAATTGATTTTTTGACACATTGGAAACCCTTGCATCCAAGATCAAAATATGTGATGGGTTCATTATCTATCCTATTTCCATAAGCATTAAGTGCTAACCGAGTCTCCAAGCTCACTGCACAAACATTCATGAAGTCAAAAAGAAACCATGGTACTAAGAAATCATGTCTACTTCACCAAAGGTGAATATCCTGAAGGTGCCTCCAAATCTGAAAGGAGAACTATTATGCAACTAGTTAGTGGTTACATCCCTAAAGGTGACATCCTTTATAAAAATATATGGGATGGCATCCACCTTAGATGTGTCTCAGAAGAAGAGGCTAATAAGATCATGAAAGAAATCCATAGTGAGATAGATGGCACCCACATGAAAGGTTAGGTATTGTCTTGAAAAATCATATACCAAGGCTACTATTAGCTCACTATGAATGGAGTTATGCATAGTTTTCCCAAAGGTGCCCAAATATTCAAGAATATGTAAAGCTCCAAAATCTTTCATCATGACCCCTCAATTCAATCTCCACACCATGACCTTTTGTTGTTTGGGGCATTAACATAATTGGTAAAATCTTACCTAAGTCCTGAACTGATTATGAGTACATCTTAGTAGCCATAGCCTAATTCACTAAATGGGATGAGCCCACTGGCTCAGTTCATCGAGACTGACATCATTGCAAGGAATGGTGTTCCCCAGGAGATAATCACTGATAATGGCTCACACTTTCAAAAAGAGGTCATTACTCTCCTTTAAAAAGAAAAGATAGAAATCACATGTCTTCCCCATATAGACAACATACAAATGGCGCAGTTGAAGCCACCAAAAAAGCATTGAAGAACATGCTTCAGAAGATGATCAGTCATCACAAAGGCTAGCACCTATATCTACCAAGCGCCCTCTTTGGGTACAGAACCATTTACAAGTCAACTACCAAAGCTATACCGTACTCGCTAGTTTATGTAATGGAAGTAGTCCTTCCCATAGAATTGGAAATTTAGACGGCTAAAGTTCTTCAAGAAGCTCAGATCTCTAAACTCGACTGGCAATAGGCCTACTACAATCAGCTCAATACAATTGATGAAAAAAGGATGGAAGCTCTCCATCATTCATAGAATTACCAGATTTGATTGGCAAAGCATTTTAACAAACAATTTCAAAGCGGTAATCTTCAGGAAGGTGACTTAGTTCTCAAAGAAATCAGACAAGTTGTATGAGACCCTCGAAGGAAATTCAATTCTCCTGGGAGTGGACCATACATCATAAAGAAATTCATATTAGGTAGAGGCATCATCCTGATGGACGTCGATGGCAATGAGTTCAACCATCCAACTAACCTCGACCAGCTCAAGAAGTACTTCATATAGTGTTCTTATTGCATGAGCATGCATTCAGGCATCATTAAATTTCTATAACAAGAACTATGTGGAATTGATTCTCTAAAATCATAAGTTGTATTCTGAATTCAATTTTTCAAAATTTAATGTAAGGAGATGCGTAGGCAACCCTCATCTGGTACGGTCCAAAGTATTCAATAAAATCAAATATTTCAT